>CAWUFW010016974.1:0-284479 GCA_963921515.1 Calotriton arnoldi | reverse complement strand
TATTAAAGAAAAAATCTATTAACATTGATTCTAACATTTAATAATATTGTCTAGGACCTATTGTTTTCTGTACCAATCGATACCCAGGTCCTTTGACATTTTCTGGGTCACCCCATTTATATTAATGGCGATACACTATGTGGGCTGGCTGACAGCCAATCTATGTGACTATGTATGGATGTATTTTATTTTAAAAATTCCTAATGATTTTATTAACAAAAGTAAACAAGAAACAATAGGAAGCAGAGACTGATTGCATCCTAGATCAAAAAAACGTTTCCCAATCCATTAAACCAGGATATGAAACCTAGGAGTCGTCCAGAGGTCGTTTATACAGTGGTAGGTATACCAGCAATCAGTCACACACATTCACCATGCTGTTCATGAAATACAGAGTCAAAGGTAGTTTTCACGATTGAGGCGAGAGGTAATATAGGCTGCCATGACCACATCAGACAGTGTGAGGGTGACAGCACGTCCCAAGTTGAACCTAGCCAGACATCTAGCTCAAACCTGTGTATTGAGTAAATATGACTTCAGCAGTGCCATTAGTCTAGCTGTAGGAGTGAGGTGCTCAGCATAGAGTTTGAGTTGGACATTGCAAAACATAAGCCATGTTTTGAATTTAGAAGCTCTGCCCCTGCCCCAGCAGCACATCTAGATAGGGAGACTTGGAGAACCGACAGCCAACAATATCAATCAAGGCAGGAATGACCTTATTCCAATAGTCCTGAACAGGGCCGCAGGTCAAAGCAAGATGTAGGAAGTCCGCCTCTGGTGTACAGCATCTAGCACAGTTTAAGGTTGTTCGAATACCTAACTTCCAGAATTTGATGGTTGTGTAGTTCACACTGCGCAATATTTTAAAATGGATGATACAAAGCCTACTGCTTGGAGAAAGCAAGCCAGTATGAGTGCAGAGAACCTCCAAATCTCATTGGACAAGGTCTCCCAAATTTCTGTCTCCCAACTAACTCTGGCCAAGCAGGCTTTCTAGGGCCCTCATATAATATCTATTGAGGGATATAACTGAGAGACCAGCTCCTGGAAAGCAGATCTACAAGTGCTGCAGAGACAATTATATTAAAAAAATGTCAAGAGAGGATCAGTGGGCGTTTTCCCCTATATTCGCCAGGGTCTTGAAACTAGTACGTTGATGAGTGGTCAGAGAGGGTCTGTGCCAATTTGCCGTACTCCCATGATGCAGGAGCTGATGTCAGGGGTAACAAACCAGAAATCTAGATGTGACCACATGTTATGCACCACCGAGAGATAGGTGCCGTCTCTAGAACTAGGATACCTGTGTCGCCAGGAATCCACTAAGCTGTGTTCAGACATAATAGCCCTCAGGGTCAAAGCCACTCTCAATCACCTCTCTCCCGCCCCAGTCCATTTATCTTGAAGGCCATCAGAACACAATTAAAGTTCATCCCCCACACCAGAGTCTGACTCATAGTTGCCAATTTCTTTCCCCATAGGGTATTAACAAAAGCTGGGTCATCTTCAGGCTCATTCTTTTCTGCCTTACCTGGCCGTTACAGAGGTGTGTGTTCAATTGCGTTTTGTACATTATTGTTTAGCAGTACATTGATTATGCTTATGTTTTTTTCACAGCGGCCCCTGAAGAAGGGATGAATATAATCCCGAAATGCATTGGGCTAGGCCGGCAACTTGTTTAATATATGTAACAGCCTTGTGTCGTTTGACTTCAATTGTATTGATTTTCGCACATGACTGTGGTTCTTTTTATTTGCGAGTTTAAACATTTTTGTAAATGAATAAACATTATTGATTAAATCATCAATATTCTATGTTTATGACATTGTATTTTCTGTTCAGATAATTGAAAAAAGTGTTATTTCAGTATTTTACAATACAGCCAAGGGTTGTTTTCATGATTCTAGCAGTGCATCTAGTATACTGGTGTCCAATTCACCAGCAGTGCAATTCGTATCTTGAGGCTGGCTGCCTCTAACTAGATAGCACGCAAACGTGCTTCAAAAAGTTCTAATAGTTTCGTGAGTTTTTCACTTGAGGTGTGCGCTAACTTTAAATTCAATCATCTGTGATTGGGCCATAGCAGTCAGCTTCTGTGAGTAGAGTGCTCCCTAACCTGCCTCCTTGAGTTACATATCTACCTTGATCATTCAGCTGGGAACTATTGAGTGTAAATGGTATCCCTTTCTTAATAAGAACAACAACCCCCTGTACATATGAAGAAGAGTGTTTCAATTTCTTGGTGAGGTGTATCTCTTCTAGATGTGCCAAGCTAGCATGATGTCTATTCAGATATGATAATTCCTGTCTGATCTTGCGGGGATTATTCAGTCCTCTGACATTCCAGGTAAGTAGGGATGTCGAGTGTGTTTTCATGATAACTACACTCAAGAGGGCTTACCTATGTTATTGTGATCTCTTCAGATCGAGAGATCAGTTGCGTGGTCCTTAGTATATCCCTAGAGAATCGCACTAATTTGGAGTGTAGTTATTTGTAACAGTCTGGGAGGCTGAGGGTTTCACCTCGCCTAGCTTCTCACTTTCCTTTCTGGTTACATATGTGTGTATTCATGAGTCATGCCTACTGATGAATTGGGTGATGTGTGAGCATACCCTCCGCATATGAGACAGAATTTCACATATCAGTGAACTCCTATTGGCAAGAAGAAAATCGAGTGTTGAGATGGGGACATAGTGGTTTAGCTGTGCAATAGGTGCAAACCAAAGAAAAAGAAGAACAAACAACTACCCTCACTACAACTCACACACACTGGCAGCCCACTAGAACATTTTCCCCAGCAAACAGGAACTATAAGTACATCACAAAGAGACAGTCTGTAGAACTGTAGCCATTAAACCAATTTAGGAGAGTAACAGAGTAAGTACAACAGTCACCTGTCCTTGATGTGTGATCAATATGCAAGCTAGGTAGAGCATAGCTTATTGGATGCCTACTTTGAGAAGCTGTTTCTTGCCAGAGACAAATATCCTCTTTGCCTCTTGAATTGTTATTCTGAAATCAGGAAAGAGGGAATTCTGACAGCCTTCAAATGACAGGGACCATTTCTCACATGCAAGTCTTAAAGCAGTGTTTCTATCATGAAAGTTCATGAGTCTAGTAATGATTGAGCTTGCTGGAGCACCCGGAGGCAGGTTCAGCGCAAGAGTCTGATGGGTCTTTTCCACCATCACTTTCTTCAAAAAGGCATCCAAGCCGCACATAGACAGGAGCACAGTCTCCACATATTTCTCAACTCTATCAGTGTTAGTTGCCATGGGTAAGCCCTGAATAAGGATGTGCTCTAGCATCCAGGTCATTGTTTTCGGCTGAAATTATGTTTAGGTCTTTTTCCATGTTGAAGAGGGTGTCTTCCTCGTCAGATATTCGCTTCTCCCCTGCTCTCAGTCTACTCTCATGCTTTTCTAGCTTATGCGAAATGGTGTCCATTCTGAGGGTACGAGAGTCAATCTATGACTCTATTGACAGGAGGCTTCCCTCCATCACTCACAGCAAAGATTTAATGCTCTAGTCTTGTCCCTCCTGATGAGAGGGAAGCTTTAGAGTCAGCTTTTGCCCCCACCAATCGTGATCCTTGTTAAAGGCTCAATGTGAAGTTTGGGCTTCTTAGTGTCAGTCTTGCCCATTTTGTCTGTGCCTAACTAATTGCCCTGGGGTAATTTGACAACCACAAATTGAGACCGCAAAATGAGCAATAGTAGAATTCACCTTTAGGGAGGCCAGGCATCTCTACCAAGTCTCAGCTTGGGACTTGGAAGGCCCCATGTGGTGAACTACCTCAAATATGAGCTCAAACTGTCAATGGCTAAGACGGTAGATCTGCAGGGCTTGGGATTCTACAGTGGGTATCAAACCAGCTTGTCAGTGCAGTAAACGTCTGATGGCATGTGGGCCAGCAGTGGGGTTCTACTTTCACCTTGTGAAAGTAGGAGCAGGAGGCATGAGCAGACTGTTTCTCAATCCAAGGAAAAGTATTCTCTCAGGGCTAAGCAATGGAGATTACCAGGTCAAGTTAATATAAACAATGTTTGTTCTTCAAAAGCAAAAAATCAAAGGGCCTGATGTATAGGACATTTTCTCCCGGCACATAGTGGTCACTAACTGATTTACTAGCTAAGGACCACCATGCCTCACATTGTGATCCTCATAGGGAAATGTAGTTATAGTTGTTCTGTCCAAAATAGGTTAGGATGGCCATCCCTGTTACCTGGAGAGCTCTATGGTGGATAGGCCATCAAGTGGAAAGTCTCTGTCAGTGGAGTCACTTGAGGCTTCCCCGAGGAAAACTTAGAGCTTCCCTGATTTTAAATAGAGCAGGAGGACTGAGATTTTAGCAGGAGCCCTGCCAATTTGCAGTGGGGTTCATGGTCTGGCAAACTAAATGAGAGCCATAGTAATCAGGAATCTTCAACCATTCAGCTTTGTATAAAAACAATACACCACTCTAAGCATCAACTTGATATGTAATGCTGTCCTATTCTTCACTTTATATTCAAACTACCTTAATTGATGCCAATCCAGTCTCAGTATGAATGCAAAGACCAAGGTAAAGGAACTGTGTGCTGTCCAGATAGGTGAGTTCCCTGTAGAGCCAAACATCACACAGTACATCTGCATGATAGTTTGTAGGACCTTTTTGTATGGGCACCCCCCCCACTTTTTGCTCCAATGCTGATGGTTATGACTCTGAAGTGCACTGGAGCCTGCTGCCCAGGCCCCAGGCCAGTGCTCTCTCCCTAAAACTGATATGTGTGAATTGGTAACCCCAATTGGCAAGGACTTTAACCCCCTTATAAGTCCCTACTATATGGTACCAGTGGCACCCAGGACATGGGTGTTAAACGGGTCATCAGGGCCTGAAGCACTGTTTGTGCCACCCTGCATGACCCAATTAAACTACTGACAGCAGACCTGCAATTCCAGACTGCAGTAGCTGTGCACACAATGGCCTGGATGGGATGGAGGTCACACTTCCCTCCCTGACAGGATGGCTAGTGAAGTGCCACTCCACCAGGACTGAGCTAAGGATTTATTATTGTGAATCCAAGGACCATCTTTGGGGTATTTTTAGGGTATTGCATGGTGAAGCCTAACCACCATCACCACATACTACTACACCTTCCTACATAGTCGAAAACCCTATTGACCCGATTGTAGCCCCATTGGTGACATACACCCTACAAAAAGCTTGGCAAAGACACCCTACCACAGCCTGACAAACAGAACACCGAACAATCAACAACCCACAGAATTATGATGTCGTTATCTGAAGTTTTAGAAATTCTAAAATCTTCCTCCTCCTACTAGATACCCTAAGACCATTTATGTTCCATGTCAGAACCTTCAAGCTGTGTTTTTTATTTAATTCTGTCATTATATTCCTGGTACCTTTGTCTTAGTGTTCTCCCTGTTCTTCCTATCATAATTCTGCAAGAAACACATGTACTTCAAAAGCAATGGGAGAAAATTCTAAAAGATCAAAAATGGATTGAACAATTCGCCTGCACAAATCACAGGTGTAATGTGAAAGGGGTGGCTATCCGTCTGAAAAATGTAGCCTAAGTACGTCTGAAAAAACTACATTGCTAACCCTAGGGGAAGGTGGTTGATAGCTAACATTAAAATTTATGGTATGGGATATTCACTAGTGGGTTATTATGGCCCAAACACAGATGATCCAATGCCACCCAGGGAGTTCTATAGTCAATTACTTGAGACAGGGAACTATATATTGATTGTTGGGGATTTTAATGTAATGTTGGGTCCCATCTTGGTTAAATCCACACCTAGACCAATGGTTAACTCTCCCAAGATGAGGGACTGTATTACTCGATTGATGAAGAATTTGGGCCTAGTACATGCAAGGAGGGAGACAGCAGGACAGAACAAGGGTTTTAGTTATCACAACAAGAAATATGGCCATGCCTCCCGATTAGACTTCTTCTTGACATATGCAAAGTTGGGGAATAAACTAAAGGGAATAACATACCAACCGGAGCATCTCTAAGATCACTCCGTGGTGAGGTTAGAACTCTTTCTTGATAGAAGAACAACCCCTTCCAGATGGACCCTCTATAGATCATTCTAAGGAGATCAAGGGATTATTCAGAATTTGAAAAGGAACACTACAGAATTTTTTTTAAATTAAATAGAGACTCTGCCCCCTTACATTTTATATGGGATGCTTAGAAAGCTTTTATTCGCGGGAGAATGATTAGCTATGTGACATATAAAAGGAAGGAAAATAACCACAAAGTGAAGGAGTTAGAACTGAAAATCAGAGAGATCTATAAGTTGATTAACTGTAATGACCCCTGAAGGCAAATAGCCTTAAACAATAAGATTAAAAATCCAAGGGGGAGTTAGTAGACTACTTGGAAGAAGTGATGCAGAAAAAGTAGAATGCTAGTAAACTGGCACACTATGAATATGGAGAGGTGTGCTGGAAGTTACTGGCCTGAAAGAGGTGGGTGGATGGCTCTAGAAATCTAATCAGAGAAATAGAAATTAATGAGACTAAAGAGTGTTGTCTAGAAGACTCTGACATCAGGTGGGCCTTGTTAATTTCTTCCAAGATCTGTATACTAATGATTCAACAGCCACAGAGGAACAGACAGATAACTTCCGAAAGAGGATACTCTTTCCCACATTAGATAAGGAACTGCAGCAGTACCTAAATCAAGAAATTAGTATGGAAGAAGTAGAAAAAACATTTAGAGTGTTAAAACAAGGGAAAGCACCAGGCCCTGACGGCCTAACAAATTAGGTATACAGGGCTCTAAAACACCTTGGGGATGATTCACAGAACTAATGTGAGATAAAATCCTAAACTTACTACTTTTGGTATTCACAGAAGGCATTTAGTAGTAGTAAAGTTAGGACTCCTAACTTTACTACTACTAAACTGAGATAAAATCCTAAACTTACTACTTTTGGTATTCACAGAAGGCATTTAGTAGTAGTAAAGTTAGGACTCCTAACTTTACTACTACTAAATGCCTTTTGTGAATACCAAAAGTCGTAAAGTTAGGATTTTGCCTCAGTTAGTAGTAGTAAAGTTAGGAGTCCTAACTTTACTACTACTAAATGCCTTCTGTGAATACCAGAAGTAGTAAGTTTAGGATTTTATCTCAGATTAGTTCTGTGAATCGGCCCCAAAGTTATTCCTGTTTTGACTAAACTATTGAAAATATTATATGTGGAAGCCTATCCCTCAACATCTTCATGGCATGAGGCAACAATAACCATAATTTTAAGTTCAAATAAAAACCAGAAAATGCATGAATCATACAGACCAATATCTTTGCCTAATAACGATTAAAAGATCTACGTAAAGATATTGGCAAATAGGCTAGATAAAGTGATGGGAGGGCTTGGCCACAAAAATCAAAAAGGTTTCATGAAAAAGAGTCAGCTCTATGAACTGACCCACAACTTGATGAGTGAGATAAACGTTTCAATAGAAACAAACTCTCCTCTGACTTTTATGACAGTTGACGCTGCTAAGGCCTTTGACAGAGTGAGCATGCAGTTATCAAGCAAAGTGGCTTAAGAGATAACTTTCTCCAACAGACAGGATTCTAGTTAATGGAAGTCTAACACAGGAATTTCAAATAGGAAGAGTAACTCACCAACGGTGTCCATTATCCCCTTTATTGTTTAACTTATATATTGAACCACTTACAAGAAGGATCAGGAAAGAACAGAAGATCATTCCCTTTCAAAATCACGAGTGGATTAAAAGGAAGCACTCTACGCGGCTGACCTAATGATTTACATGCAAGATTTCAAGAGTTCTTTTCCCATAATCTTAAACATTTTAAACGACTTTGGGAAGGTCTCCAGTTATTTAGTAATTATAGATCAAATGGAACTTATGACATGGAAAGGCCTTTTTGACAATCCCTTGTAAAAGAAAGAAATTAAGTATCTAGGAGTTTGAGTGATGAAAGACCTGGATAATATGGCCCAAATACACTTTAATAAACTTTTGTTAGGAACTGAAAAACGTTTGCATTTATGGGCCTATATTTCCCTCTCAATACTAAGTAGAACTAATTTAATTAAAATGATGATCCTCCTGAAATTTTATTTTTAATGTGTTACCTTTACACTTCAGGGCAGAGTGGTTAAAAAAACCACAGGAGGAGCTGCGTAGCTTTATATGGGCCAACAAGAGTGAGAGAATTTCCTGAAAGAAACTATGCAAAAAGAAAATAAATGGAGGCATAGTCTTTCCAGACTTTCAGTTATACTGATGGGCCTTCCAAATGAAAAATGTCAGGCTACAATTAACGAACGGCTAACAAAGAGTTTCCCCATTACACCGTGCCTTAACAAAGATCTCCCTGAAGAAGGAAACGACTTTCTCTTCTAATATAAAAAATAACATTCAACAACCCACACATCTAGACACTGTGCATGAAAAACAGGGTGATGGATGGAATGCTTGAATTAATCTCAGCCAATGGCAATTGCTGTGGGCCATATCCCAATCCATCTTTTATCGCCCACCATGCCACCTCAGTATTAACATACTTCATAAACTTTTTCTGTTGTATACACCTGCCCATGATAAAACACTGACTGTTCAAAACCATAATAGTACACGTTTCTAATGCAATTGATATTGGTATGTATTTGTACAATGAAATAGTGTTTTTTTATTGTTGAATTTAAGGATTATTTGTGGCACAACCGCTTTCCACAAAAACACAGGGCCATGAAAGGAGATGAGAGACTCATAAATTGGCTAAATAAATGATGTTCAAATTGTAATTTACACATTTTAAAACCATGATAGAATACAATAAATTGAATATGCTGTTTTGAAGTGACTTGGAAACAAGTGTCAGCGCCCAGATACTGAGAATGACCCATCACTGCATGTCAGGACAAAAAAGTAGGCACACGGACACCCACAGTGAAGCAGACTCATACATATACCCACACAGTCACACATGCATGCCTGCACACACAAGCACTGGGGCAAGTGACAGGTTTTAAAATAACCCAATGTTATTTCATTAAACAACTTGGTCTATTAATATGTCATATGACATTTTGGAAAACCTTTCTTTAAAACATTGTACCCTCAGGTTCCTCGGTCTGTGTGCAGTGAGAGCTGCTCGCCTGGATACAGGAAGGTTCCACGACAAGGGCAGCCATATTGCTGCTTTGACTGCATTCCATGCACTGAAGGAGAGATGTCAACTCAGAGAGGTAAAAAGAGAAAATCTTGCGATATGGCAGTAGAGTGCAAAACAGTTTATATATCACTTTTAATGTGAAAATAAAATGTGGAGTTTCCTGTCATCATCTACAGCAATAGGTCTCAGAAGAATGTTCTTAATAAATTTATTCTAACCCTTGATCAGAATCCCATCATGGACAGCACAGTAAAATCATGATTTGAAGCCCTAGACAAAAGAGCTCGGTTTTCCAAAATGGTGCTAAAGCCCAAGAGGTCCCACAGTACGGTGGGATTCCATGTACTTGAAAAGAAAGTAAAATCAGATCTGCCTAAGTCTGAATACCTGTACACATACCGAGAAGGAGTAGCAGCACTACTTCCATCAATAGCACTTGGTGTGGATCATTCCTTAAAACTATTGAAAGTGAATAACACTATATTCAGGTGGGGCCTTCTTCCACTCCAGAACTGCCACCAATAGTATGAGTAGCACTAGCAGTATCATGACCACTAACATCTCTCTGCCATCTGCTACCATCACCACATTTCCAGTGGCACCAATGCTTAATTTGAGCTAGTGGTTGCAGGTGGGGCCCACCAACACTCAATTTTGACGAACAGGACTTATTTTTTGATCATCAGACTTTGGCCTAGAACAAGAAAGAGAAAGGCAGAGAAGGGGAAACAGAAAGAGACAAATGGGTCAAATGGAGAAAGCAGGGATGAAAAAGAACCTGCAAGAGTGAGATAAAGGTACAGGGAGAGTATGGTGTTGGATGGAAGAGACATGAGGTGGAAGCAAGGCTAGGCAGCCTTGGTATTTTGCAATTCCAACATCTGTGAATGCCAGAGGAGGGCTTCCAAAAAAAACTTTGGGCCCAATCATTTATTGTTTTACAATTGAGTGGCACTAACACAGTCACCAACAACATTAGCGCCATTAGCTGATCAAGTGAAAGTAACCCACAACCAGCAACACACGATTTTTATGATTAGGCCTGGGTGTGAAATTCCGCACCGCTCGCGGTGTTTGCTGAGGTTTTCTCACTCCGCACAGCTTGCGGAGTTCTGAAAAACTCCGCAGAGCAGAGTTGTTTCCTTGCTCGCGCTCACCAACGTTAAGTTGGCAAGCACAAGCGAGGAAAATCTTACTCCAGACCACCTCCCGGCCAGATTTCTCAATGCAGGCAGTCGCAGATGGTCGATACCACTCATGTTGAGAAACCTTCAGTTTGCGTTGAGTAAGCTGCCCCTCGAGTAGAACATCTATACAAGCAGCAGAAAGAAGCAGCGCCCTCTTGCGCTGCGCGTGGTGCCATTTGCACTGATTTTACTGCACGGGACAAACACCTGGAGCTAAAAATCAGCATGAATGGTACGACCCAACGCACTCCGCTGCTTGCAGAACTCTGCTTGGCGCAGCAGAGTTTTTTGTCACTTTGCGGAGTTCCGCGTAGCCTCTTCCCTAATAGTATGCTTGCACATTTTTAATGCAAGCTTGTAATCTAATCTACATTGGGCAATTGCAGCATGATCTTTAGATTGGCCTTTCAGGCCTTCTTTATTTTTTAATGTACCTTCCTACATGTGGCATCAAACCCAAACCCAACCCTTAGTGTAATTTCCCTTTAGCGTTGCAATTTTAGTCAGTTTTACATTAGCAGCAGGACAAATAGCTTTAAATGACTTTACTACCCACTTGGAAAAGAGGCATCTGCTAAATAAATATTAACGCTTCCCTTGTTCTCTGAGATCAAATCAGAGAGATATTACTTAATATCAATCCCAGCCCATTTAATATGAACCCCGTTTGATCTAGTTGTGCCTAAATTGCTTACTATAGGGAGATGAGTTTTCCCAGGGATCCCCAAATTGAGCAGAACTTCAACTAAATTATGGTCGCTCGTACATACTGGGGTGACCTAAAAGTCTCTTAAGAGTGTTATTAAATTCCCTGAAATTAATATATCGTTGATAACTCTTGTAGCTCTGCTTCCTGCAAAAATTGGTAGGATCATTTTGGAGTTAGGGCCAAAATTACTAGCAAACCTCAAATTAATTGTACATAATTGGGCATTTAAAGCATCTCCATAAGGTTAATTAAAGAAATGAGTTTGGCCATCTCCCATATCGTCCAAAGAGCCAAACACTGCCTTTGAATCATAAGTGCACAGGTGAGCATTGAAATCCCCAGCCCAAACAATGAACATGTTATGCTTAATTGGAGCAATATGGTTCACAAAAGCTGAATCTAAGGCATCCAACACATTCATATTATTTTTATCAATACAGTTATTATAATAATTAATTAATACTAAATCAGTTCCTGGGGTGATTCCTAAACAAAGCAATTGAAAATAAGTGTCATTGATAAACCACCTTAGTTTTACTGCTAAGAGACTAGAGACTAAGATAACTAGTCCTTCTTTGGCTCGTCCAGCTCTAGAAGATTCAGCAGGTGTAAAATACATAGTTTACCCGTTCACATGAAAGGTGTCTATGTCTCCTTAAGACAAACAACATTGGGATAGCAGCCAGCCAAACAGGATTAGTTAGTTTCGTAGATATTCCTGCCACATTCCAAATAATATATAATATAAATTATACGTCAGTCAAAATCTGTGGTTAGGCAAATGGAAGCAAAACAGTTGAATGTAGGAATCCGAGCTCTGCTAGAAGAAAAGCGTACCAGAGGATGAAAGCTCTTAGGCCTTTGATTCAAATGGTGATAGAAGAACCCCAATGGAAGAAGCTGGATAGAAGACAGAGACAAAAGGCCAGTACTGGCCGAATCTAATAAACAGGTCACCACCTGAGGGCACCTACAGCTGACTATCGCACAGTCTCCAGGATATTCCTTATATCGTTGGCCAACCCAAACAGATCTCCTGGCCATTTGAATATCACTATAATTATAGATATTAAACTTAACTGAGCATTTCAACCAATGGAAGACTTTGTTCTATAACTGCTCAGTCGATTCCAAAGTCGAGGGGTATAAGGACGCAGGCTTTTGTGCAGGATTACTCCCCAATTTTCGTCCCATTTGGACTATTAACTGCTGGTTTTTTTACTTCGAAAGTGCACTGAGGCCTGCTGTCCAGACCTCAGTGCTGGTGTTCTGACCCATTAAAAAAGGTATGTTTAATTGGCTACACCCAATTGGCAAGTACTGACTTACTAATAAGTCCATAGTATATGGTACCCAGGGTACCAAGGGCATGTAAGGCAGAGTGTTCACCCAGGATTGCAGCAATGTTTGTGCCACCCTGCATGTGACAGAGACAAAATAGACCCAAGCCTGCTACTGCAGACTAGCCAGGCACTCTGTGACACTGCTGGCTCGACTTTACATTACCCCTAATGGCAAGCCAACCACTTCCCTTAAGAATATATGTAAGTCTCCTCTGAGGAATGCCAATGAAGCCCTATGGCAGGGAGCTATATAAACTTAAGTAAGACATATAATTTTTAGTATGTCTTAACAGCAACACTTCTAAATTGTCATTTTGCTGTGAAAAGATTAAGAGCTCCATTGGCTAACACAGGGTTAAACGGTTGGCACCCCAACCCATCTAACTCCTGAATGGAACCACCTAACAGGGTCAAGTAAGGCATCAAATTGATTGGGACTTTAAATCCAACCTGATGCCCAGGCCAGATTTAAAGCCACTATTAAAGTCAAGCAACTTTTAGAAAGTTGCCACACCTCACTTCAGCTAGTCCAGGAGGCTCACAAAGGCACTAACACACATATGGGTTTCTGACCGCCTGGAGGGACGTGTGAACGACTCCCAGGGCCATGAAAAAAGGCAGTTGCCCAGAGCGAGGTGTCAACTCCTCTTTTAGGCCAGGATGGCCACTCAGGGTGTTAGCACAAAAGGAAGGTTTCAAAGGTGAAGCCACCTTCGTAACAACATCCCTGAGCAGGATGTCTTCTATTCCTGCAGACAATTAGGAGAGAGAGCTAAGGAAGGAAACTCTGTGTCCAAACTGGTCTACCCGTGGACGTGTAGCCCACTGGTAGCCACACCTCTCGAGTGGGCTACCCAGCTCCTGACGACCGAGGAAGGGTCGGGCCATCTTGAAGTGGGCAAAAATGCTCTGGTGGCCAGGTAACTAACCAAAGTATCCATACGACACTCCCAAACCTCTTCCCAGTCCAAATAGACCGCCCAACTCGGGTCGGAGTCACCAAACTAACTGTTTCAACTTTTCAAGTTTGCAAAGTTTTTGTTGACCAATGCTTGTTTACGGTTGCATTTACAAGTATTTATTGCTTTCAAAATCTGTATCTCCGGAACCCTCCAGTGGATTTTAATGATCACGGTCTCTACAAATTCATACAATTATGCTCTATTATTATAAATTGTTCTTGTGTCTTTTTATTGGTGTGTGATTTTCCTATTCTGGTGTTTAGTGCTGTTAAATGCTTCACACCAAGGTCTTCTGCCAAATCTCACTGCTCGCAGTCACAGCTACCCAGGGTTGAGCTAAGGTTAAGTAAATGATACTGACTGGACCCAAGATGGTATCTGTGAGTGTATTCCCGGATAAGGCTCCACAGCCATATCATATAGTACACCCAGATCCTCACAAAGGAGATAAGGTGGGAACATCTGTTAAAAATATCACATAGGGGCATACAGAGGGGGGGAAGATTTACAGTCAGAACGTCTGCAGATAATATGCTTGCCTCCATGTTAGTGCTCCCCGAGTAGCAAGACCCTGCATAAGGCATTGAGCCACTTTGTTTTGGGAATGAGGTCTGGCACTCCATGACAAGACATTATTTTGATCGCTTTCAACATGAGGGGGGCTCCCTGGCAGATTGAGCAGTGGGTATAACGTTAGATGCTGACAGAGAAACTCCTTGTGGAGTTGTGTTGCTAAGCCCAGTGTGAAATTCCACCATTTTAGTACCTAGGCTTCCGGGCACCACATCAATGGTCCCTATGCTTTCATATAACAGCAGTAGAGTCTCCATCAAAAGAGATCAAATTCTACCACATAGGAAGTCTGTTAAAGCATTTATATCGAAGGAGGACAACAGTGACACATCCTCTGGTTGTTGGGATAAAGGTGCTTGGGGCTTTCAAGGCTGTACCTTCCCTTGACTTTTTCTTCCCCTTTGGAGCAGGCCCAGAAGTTAAGGTAGAGGACCAAAGCGGAGAATGTGGGCTAATGGGTGCAATGGGTAGAAGGACAAACCTCATGGATCTGTGCTTCAGTAGTTAAGACATGAAGAGCAGCTGAGGTGGTAAACACAGTCAAATTGATTAGAAGGGTCTCTGTTGACAAAGACAAATGCCTTTCAACGATTTCTACTTCTTTTGAAATCACCCCAACAGCACGATTTAGAAATCCCTCAATCGCTGTAGGTCTTACTTTATTTAGACGCCCCTCAGGAAGCTTCCTTTTTAACAATTGAAACTATGGCTAATTTTGAGACCAGGGACAAAAGAAGAGGGGGGGGGGCATCCCTGCCTCGTCCAGCCGTGGACTGGATCAGATGGGCCCACTCTAGGCCTGGTCTTCACCTGGGCTGCGTCCGGGCGCATCCCGCACCACAGGAGACGTCAGAGCTCTATATGCACCTGGGCCATGTTGCACTTCCTCCTGTACCCACCACCAACAGCAGTGAGTTATGGGCCTTGTTGTCCTTGGCCATGCGCATCTCGTGGGAGAAGTCAGAGGTCTTTAAGTGCTTGGGCCGTGTTGCTCCTCCTCCTCCCCCCACCACCAGCAGCTGTGAGTTGTGGGCCTGGTGGTCCTTGGTCACGTGCATTCCGCACTGGGGTAGAAGTCAGAGTGCTATAAGCACTGGGGCCGTGTTGCTCCTCAAACTGCCCCCTCCATCTGCAGCAATGAGTTGTGGGCCTTGTGGTCCTTTAAAATATCCTTGGGAAACCATTCTAGCAGATAAGAGATCACTGGGATCTGGCAACTTACCCAATGCGATAGTTCTAATCAAGACAGGCAGATTCTGTAATGTACACCACCAAAGTTATTGTTCATGAAAAGGATATTTTACATTTACTCTGTCTCAGTCTTTGCCCAGCAAGGACCTCTTAACAGGCATGTTGATGCTGGTGTGCGCTGGTAACAAAGTCATCACCACCTTTGATGAGACAATTACCCAGCCAATGCATTCCACTGAAGCGTCTTTGCAAACACACCCATCACACAATCTGAAAGCCCATTGGGGGGCACGTGTAACAGACTGGAATAAAAATTAAAAAAGGCACAATGGCACGTACAGGGATAAAATAAAGGGACAATAGAAGCAGAGAAGGCCATCTTCAGGACCAATATCTGTCATCACCAGTGATAAAAGTGACAGAGAGCACAAGACCATAAAAATAACATGATGGCACGGAACATCAAGTAAACAGGACAAAAACAAGGCATCACCATCATAATTGTATTCAGTATACTTTATCCTAAACAAAACTAAAAATGATCATTTATGAATATGAGTTGAGCAGTGGTCACCCGAAGCCACCCTGTCTCCGCATTACCATTTTAGTGCACGTATACTGCTTTGCATTACATAAAAGTCATACTATAGCTTGGATATATTATTACCTTTTTGAGTCTCTGCGTGCCACAACAGATCTGGTCTCAAGTGATAATGAGGAAAAGTTAGATAACAGATAAGCTGCTCTTTATTGTCTCTCTTTTCTCATTTGTAATTATAGTATCAAGTGGGCCTATCCCAAAATGTTCATGTAGGACAAATATGGATGAGAAGGTTTATACAAGACACTGCGATGATGTACCTGGTTTTCTACCTATGATGAGTTCAAGTACATACTCCACATAAGTATAAACTTATCGAACTGATCAATATGAATGCAAGTCATTCTTTAATAAGAGGTTATTTTAAATAATTCAGATGTCCATTCTGCTAAAATTGCCCCTGGCTCTGCCCTCCAATGTCTCAGAATACATAACTCATTTGCTACCAATGCTGTCACTATCCACCTAGGTATGTGGTGGTTTAAGCCTATTATCTTTCTAATCTTGCAGTATGGCCACATGTACCAATGGTGGTATTTCAGAGTCAGATGTTAAAGTCATATTGTGCCCTGTATTTGCTAACTACTTCTGTAAATCTGGACATTCCAATGTATATGGAAGTTGTCACATCCTTCTTGGTTGCTTTACCAACATTTATCCAGCCAGAGGACACCTACACTTTTCAATCTTGTGGAGACCAGTGCCAATAATGGGGGGTGGGCACCACGCCAACTTCTCACAAGAATCTATGGCCAAACAAAAATGATTTCTGCAGCGGTGTCCTCGTCTGAAACACCTAGGCATTATGTACGATTTCCATGACCCAGCTACCATGCTTATTACCTTCGACAATAGTACAAAGGATTTACAGAGGTGGTCTTCCACTAAGGCAGAGGAGCATCGACCCACTGCTTAGAAGCAGTGAAAGAAAGGAAAAATAAAATGATAATAACTTGATGTAAATATCATTTTATTTTGTCCTGCTACTGCCGCTTGGCGGGGCGGGCAGGACAGGGCTGCTTTGCTCACAGAGCAGGGCGGGGGGGGAGTGGTGGGCACACTGAAGTTTGCATGATGCTTTGTCCGGCCCGAAAGGGTCGGCCAAACAGTCATGCACACTTAGCAGGATTACAGCCTGGGTGGACAGCATGCCAAGGACCCCAGGCCTCGTCTGAGTGCCGATCATGGTGCTCAGACCAATCACGATGCTGCATTGCAGTGCTGTGATTGGCTTAGGGAAGCCTGGATATGCTTCCTGTTCGGTGACTTCAGCCCGACGTGGAGGAGAAACGACGTGGGAGAGACAAGTGTATTTTTCTTTTTGATCTTTTTTAGACTCTCCTACCCTCCTACCCCCTCTCCCCTCCCTACATCCTGCCATCCCAGATCCATGCTGGCTGCCACTGCAAAGGAATTTGATGACCCGGGACAATTGGAGGGATTATTAGACACATTCAAGGACACAGACATAGATGTCACAATAAGCACTGAAGGTACTGAACAACGGACCCCACGATATAACAATGCCAGGCCGTCCACCATAGCAGATGAACGTTTAAAACTAGAAAAAGTCACTAGACAGTGGTCCAAGGGACCCGAACACAGAATGCCATGCAAGCATTGTCAACTCTGAGACAAATCCAGTTAACTACTGAATTTTCCCAGGTGCCCATGAGGCTGGTGACCCCGCCGGTGGCCATAGGTCACATCATGGTATGTCAGACACACTATAATGTTTAACGTCCACTCCAAGTTCATGGTCTCCCTCTCCCTGCACATAACATGACTTGGCTGGAGGCAAGGACTCTGGTCCGTAGGGGCCGGGATGGATGCAGCCAGGCAACTGGGTACACAACTATCCACCCGACTAAGGATTCAGTTGGTTTCCTACCACAGTAAAGACTACCTCCCCTTCCTCCCCTAGCTACATGTCTCCTTACTACCGAGATGGGATCTTCTGCTTCCCCATCATTAGTAGTCCCACAATCACAGAGACACACTGAGGTGGTTACACAGTCTTTTCCAACCTCTCCAACCATCTGGCATAGACGGGTGGAAACCGCGTTCACTACCCACCCACAAAATAATAGCACTATTGACTCTGATACCATCCTTCAGTGATACCCACCAGCATCAAAGACTTTGGTTCTTAGGGTGCCACGATTGCACCAGCCCTTTATATGCTACAATTCTTAGTTCAAATTAGGGACTATGTGCATTGCCACCACATCACACTCTTCTATAATCTCCCTAAATGTAAATGGCCTCTCTCACTACATCAAAAGGAAGAAAATATTGGACTATACTCACTCCCTCCACCCAGACATTGCATTACTTCAGAAAAGTTACCTCTCTCATTTGGAGAGCAAGAATCTTAGGAGAGAATGGGTAGGCAGAGAGTACCACACCAGTAAAATCACCACAGTAGAAAATGATCACCCAACATCTAAGCTTCACCGTAAAGAGGGAGTGTCCATTCGAATTGCAAAACATCTCCCACTCAGAATTCATAAAATATGGAAGGACCCACAAGGCTACTAAGTATTTATTAGAGCCTCATTTTACAAACAGACACTTCTGATAGGCTCCATTTATGCATTGACACAAATCAAGAGTATGACTGGCATCTCTAAAATGTTATACCAAACTCTCCCAATTCTAAGATGCTTCTGAGGAGTGGCTGGAATTTGGTTCATGACCCCTACATTAGTGAATCTGGTAACCCATTGTTCAACGTTAACGCAGACACAGGGCTTTTAAAAGACTTGATAACTGACTTCTCTCTAGTAGACCGGTGGAGGCTGCAACATCCCACAGAGAGGTACTACACATTTACTTCTTGTGTCCATGGGAAGAGAGCATGCATAGTCTACTTCCTGAAGTCTACCCCACTTCTTGGCCATCTATCGGACACGTCCATCAAATCCAATGTGATATCTGACCACAATGCAATACAAATATGATTAGAACTGAGAGTGCTAAAAAAGACTAGAATCCTTCATTAAGGTCTTTTTGGGTGACAGCAAAGGGACGGTCACTTCCTCTGGCACACTTTGGGCTGTGGGTAAAGTCACCTTACAGGTGGAAATCACGAGGGTTGCTGTACAAAAGATTCTTCTAGAACAACAAATCAAAACACTAACTGACCAGTACTCCTCTTTGCATTTCGAAGAGCCATCAAAAGCTCTCCTAGGAGCAAAACACTAGCCCAACATGCTATATATTTTGAGAGCGGAAACATCCCAATTTCGCTTTTAAAAGATGTGTTGACCATAATACTTTTGCCTTCCTCTTAGGCTTTGCAGTTCCGAAGCTCTCCTCTGAATAGAGACAGTTCCTGGAGGCAGACATAACAGAGAATGAGGTAAAAGGGGTGATTGATAGCCTCCCATGCTGCAAAGTCCCAGATATGGATAGATACTCTGCAGAATATTACAAGCTGAGTAAGGATTTTATTGCCCCATTGTTGTGCAAGGTATTTGGGAAGCCCATCCCCACCACTTTAAGAGAGAACAATAGGGCTAAGATCCCACTCATTCTAAAACAGGGGAAGGACCCACTAAGGTGTATCAGCTACAGGCCAATATCATTGTGAAATGTGCATACTGAGATCATTGTCAAAGTGTTGGTGAATATATTCAATCAGGTACTCCCCTCACTCATACACAGGGACCAAGTAGGCTTTATCCCGCTTGCACCTATGCTCCCACAAACATATCCTATGGCAGGTACACAATGATAGAAACGAGAAGCTGGTGGTCTCCCTGGAAGCTGGAAAAGCTTCTGACAGGGTCAAATGGGATTGCTTGCTTCACGTTATACAGTGGGTGGGCACTGGCCTGATCTTGTTAGCGGGAATGCAAAGGCTATACACGGGGCCCACAACAAGGGACACATGCAATGGCTACATCTGTACGGGATTAGATACTAAAAGGGGCACTAGAAAAGGATGCCCTCTGTCCCCACTCTTTTTTGTCCTAGCCCTAGATTGCTTTGCGGCAGCACGCAGGGATGCATCAATTTTTTATGGCATATCGGTTCAAGGTGAAACACACAAAGTAGCACTATACGCAGATGACATCCTGATAACACTCACAAAATCTTCCTCCTCCATAAATGTTCTTATAGCACTTATCTCCCACTTTTCTTCCCTTTTGGTATATAAGATTAACTGGGGCAAATTTGAGGCACTGCCACTAGCTGAGCTCACTACACTGGCGGCATCCGACGGTCTCTTATTCCCATGGTCGACCACTAGCCTGAAGTACTTGAGGAAAGAGTTCTCACCTGGGCTAAAAAACATGGTTGAATTCAACATCAATCCACTCCACAATCAAATATGATGTACACAGGTGGCACCAACTTAA
Source organism: Calotriton arnoldi (assembly GCA_963921515.1). Taxonomy (NCBI): domain Eukaryota; kingdom Metazoa; phylum Chordata; class Amphibia; order Caudata; family Salamandridae; genus Calotriton; species Calotriton arnoldi. The sequence continues at coordinate 264,381 of CAWUFW010016974.1, read as the reverse complement.
TCTTTCAATGTGGGGCAAATGCAATTGATTAAAATGAATGTAATGCCCAGATTCAGATACCTCTTTCACATGATATCCCTGCCTATACCCCACCGCCTGATGTTAGCTATTGAAAAATCCTGGAGAACATTCCTTTGGGAGAGATGGAAAGGATAAAAATTGGTAAATTACATATCACAACAGAAAGTTTAGGCCTATGTCTACTCCACATGCCCTCGAAGTGGTTGGCTTCTCGGCTCACCCACATCAGGTATACACTTCACACCTTGTTAGATACATCCAGCTAGTTTACAATGGAAGCAGCTCTATTGGACAAGGACTGTGACATCAGGATGCTCTATACGGATGACATCAACAGATGCATCTCGTCACCTTCAGTGCTACACGCAACTGTATATATCTGGCAGGCAGAGTATTTTAGGTGTAAATTTGAGGCTATACGACAATGCCCCAATTATGGAGTTTTTAGAATTGAGAGCGTCAATGTAAATATGAATAACAATACATTCATATACAAGAACGAAATAGCAGCTCTTTTGACAAATTCGCCCGTTATGAACTTCATGTCTTCATGTCAACCCTGACAAAAATAAATGGTCAGGCAGGCCTGAGACTCATGCCCGAGGTCACTGATTTACAGATCACTGGTGGGGTGTTATCTAGCCGGCAGAGGAACGCGAAAACAGAAAACAGAAATTCCCAGATCTATCCCACAGATAGGCACAGCAACATCACAATGGTCCAGAGAGATTGGCCTCATCAAAGGACTCATGGCCGGAAGGGTGTGCGAATTCCCAAAACACCATAAAGTCAGATAGCACATGAGGTTAGGAACACAAAGCCAATCAGGACACAACAAGGACAGTACATGCCGTGATCACGTGCTCCTCATGCCAGACACCTGGGCACATTTCCTACTGGCCGCATTGTGTCCATGCAAGGTCGAGGCTCACCTGGATTCCTCATCAATACATTAATTTATGGCACCTAAGACAGTGGTTCACATTCTTTACCAAAAACTGTTTTATTGCATTAAAAAAACTGTGTAAAATCCATGGTGGATCAATTATACGTTGAGACAGTCCTCTTACCCTATCTCTGTGACTGTGCTCAACGGCCGCAATTTCAGGTTCAAGCAACATTGTGGCGAGACAATATCGGAGTTGATTGGTACCTTAAACCCGACTGCAGCCAAAAGAAGGGGACCCCGCCCGGGTGGATTGGCATCTGCACAACAAGGAAGGTGAGCAGACAGTACGATTGATTGGAAGCTTTGCTGAATCTGTGGGGTGTAGGTCAATCTGGTAGCAGCCGTCACAGTGGGTAAGAGACTACATCAGAACCTTAGTAAAGCATTTGGCGCATTGGCAAACTATGGAGAAGCGTAAAAGGATAACCTGAGCTCCCTGCCACGGACAGATATCTGACATATTACCTATTTTATATATCCTAACTAGGTAGTCACAAGGCGGCCTCGGAGGCGATCCCACGAAAGTCACCTTTTTTGATAGTTAGCATGCTAGGAAAGGTGAATATATATTTATTTATATAGCCCTTTATGGCTTCCAGGATGCTATTTTTGTGTTAGGTTATCCTGATTGGGCAGAGTTGGCACCTCAATCTTATTTTGTAGTCGAAAAAGTTTTTCTTTGTGCCACTGGTTCCTTAACGCTGGTGGTATCTAAAAAAAGCAGGGGTGGGAGGAGTTGGTGGAGTGCCACTACACGGAATTCCACAGAGTTGCCTAAAACTCAGTGGAATTCTGCTCCGCCCTAACCTGCATGCAGCATGATGCAGGCAGCAGACCTGGAGTTTTCCTGACCACCAGACTGCCACCTGCTTGGCTTTGCTGGTGAGTTCTCTGCCGTGCACGGGCTGTCCTCCTCCTCCTGGCTGCCTCCTCTCCTCGTGGGTGCAAAACCCCAACTCTGTATGTCTTGGGAGGACTGTGCATGCACACACTGGCGCCCATGCTCAGTCCTTCCAAGACGTACAGTGTAGGGGTTTTGCACCGACTTAGAAAGGAGACAGCCAGGACTCAGGAGGAGGACAGCCCGGGCACAGCGGAGAACAGGTAAGCTGCGGCAGCCTCCTGGGGGCGGGTAGCAGGGGCAAACTCCGCCACTCCATGGAATCGGAGTTTTTGCTGAACCCCGCGTACCCAGCGGAGCACGGAGTTGGAAAAACTCTGCAAACTCGGCTGGCGGAGCAGAGTTAGCCACCCACCCTTAAAAAAAGTGAGAGGGGTTGGTTGCTTCGACCGCTGGTCGTCATACAGATGATATTCTTGGCCCCTGGGTGTGATACAGAGTGCGATTTTGACAGTTAGGGGAAAAGATTTGGACCTGGGAGATTAGGTGCAACTTATGTTTGGCCAAGAGGATCCTGTGGTTCTTAAGTTATGCCCTTTTTCTGTGAACTATTGTAATTTTCTTTGTCCCGGAGCCGATATTGACAGACTATAAGACTCACTTAGTTCTATGTACCTCGCAGAGCTTCCCCTGGACACAAAATAGCATAAGCTAGGAGCAGGCTAGGGAATCTTTGACAAAGTCATAATTTTTCCTCTGTTAGTTTCTTGTTGAGATTGATGTAATGCGTATATGATGCTGTGGTGCTGCTAATTACTGCAAATTGCACTTTGTCTTAAGTGTTCTGTTTTGTCGATGATCCAATGTTTCATATGAAGGTGCTGTTAGTTCACACTGACTGTGTTTTATGCCAAAAGTCAATATCGTTCAGACACTGTTTTTATTGACAGTTGCACTTTTTCAAATTTGCAACTCTCCACATACATTGTTATTCGTGTTTATGAAATGTTTATGTTGAATTGTTGATGCATCTGTAGATAGCGCTAAGCTCATAGTAACATAGTTATAAGGACTAACCCCTGTGTATATTTTCCCCACAGGTAGATAAACCAAAAATTCCCTAAAAAACAAAGAAAGCTAAAGTGTATCTTGCCCTCTAAACCTACCAACCTTATCATGGAGTCACCATTAAAACACATGCAAACCAGGTTCCCCAAACAACCTAAAAAACTCAATAAGGTTTGCAGAGAATGGCACACAAACACAAAGGCACACACATTTCCCTGGCCAAAGGAGGGAACTTTTTTGGCATCAATGCAATAGAACACATGAGAACCCACATACAAACCAAATACACAGGTCAAAAGAAAGACAAGAAGGAGGCACTATTAGAACTATGGGCCATCGTCGCGGAGGCCCAAATTGACAGTACTGCATCACAGATAGCAAGCAAGACGTCATCACCTACCCCACCCTATGCAGATATGGAGGTGCTCTTGCCCACTCCCCCCACATTGGGATACCAATCCACCAGTTGAAGAAGCTGGCGGGCCCCCCAACCAAACAACGAGCAGTTAGACCCAGGCAGTCACATAGCAACCCCTGTTCAGTGTGAGGACTCCCAAAAGTTCAACACCCTATCTGTCACGTCTGTTGCGCCTGACTCAGAGAACACCAGCGGCAAGGAGAACACGCACTCTCACTGATTTAGGCGAACGCATACGGGTGACAGGGAAATCTTTAGCTGTTCTAGACAATGGTACAGCTAGCAGGAATTAGGAAGGGGTTCCAAGTCCCCCGGGATCCGATGATGAGGATGGAGCTACAGGATTTGCTCAGGTAGCCAAGGAAATAACAGAGAGCAAGTTTGAGGGCAAAACCCGACCAAGAAGAACAGCGCATAGCTCAGAGCGAAGGAGGCAACCTAGACGGGACATGGAAGAAAGGTGTGAGCTAAGGAGGGAGAGAAAAAGAGCTTGCACCCAGGAAGCACAGTGAGAAAGCAGAGCAGCACGCCCCCCACCTGAAGAGAGCGGGAGTAGGTGCAAGGCACCGATCATGGAAGAATCAGGAGTTGAATTAGATGAGATGCTTCTGGCTGGGATCTGAGCCTCACCAAATTTTCAACATAGGAGAGGGTCTGACCGGGAAATAAGAGACCAAGGTAGCCTGGTGCTGACACAACCAAGACATGGAAAAAACAGAATGGCACCTTTGCATGCGCACAAGAGGAGCAGTGATAAAGACGTACGTTGCTTCACCCGAATGCATGGGAAGGACAAACTGATCCCAAGGGAGTTAGTGGCCCGAGAGGAAGGTGAGATCTTTGTGAGGCCATTCTGCTGCCTGCTAGCCCACTGGACTGGGGAAAATGAACAGTACGATAGACCTTGGCTGGAGGAGAGATCCTTCGAACTAGAGGACATGGCCATAGCAGAAGACTGCAGCCGACATGGAGGAGGAGATCCTGAGTGGAACTTCCCCTACATGCGGGAATGCTTAAAAATATGGGAAAACCATGTTAGGGAGAGACCAGTAAGGCTACCCAAAGGAAAAATGTACCTGTAACTTCTGAAGGGCACGTCAGGGACCAGCTGTGTGCCATGGGCTCAAATAGATAAAGAAGGGCTAAGGACAAAGTTACTGCCATTGCTGGATGGAGCGGGGAAGTGGATCTCATGTTTTGAGAAGAGCACCATGGGAAAAAACTTAGTGATAGGCGATATCAAAAGTAAGCTGAGTAGTCTAATTGGAGAGCAGACTAACAAGGTGTTCGCCTGAGTTTGCATCCCAGCAATTATGGTGACAAACACCGAGCATGATGGCCCACATTTAATTCATACAGTCACCGAATATGGATGGCCCTGAGGGAACTTTTCCCTGACCGCCCTGACGTAGGAGGGTTAGTGGCAGAGACTATAAAGCCAGGGGAGAAAATAACCGATTTTCTGCATAAGATGAGGGAACACTGGGGACAAGAGACAGGACAGCCGTGGACTGACAGGGGCCCACAAGTCACCTTTTTTTACATTATCCTCAAAAAGGGCCTGCCCACCGAAATACAAAATGGATTGGATAGTGTGGTTGGGTTAGACACAAAACCTAGGTGAGAGATACAATCACATATATTGCATTATCAGAATAAGAAGCAAGAGAAGGACAGAGAAAGTCAGGAGCAAGCCCAGAGAGACACTGCTAAATTGGTTCAACACAAATTAAAAAAGACCGCCCTTGAGGGGACCACATTGGCCGCGAGCATACAAATAGCACAAGTCTTAAAGGGAGCTCCACAACAAAACCGCAGAGGGTTTCAACCTAGCTATAGCGGCAGAAGCCAGGGAGATTGGCAGCAACCAGACCCAGGGAATGCTACTACTGCTACAGCATGGGCCACATGGCAGACCGATGGCGGTTGAAAGCATAACATGAACATAGCGCGATGGGCAGGGCCAACCATCACACAACCTCATGAATGTTCATCCACAAAACCAAGCCCAGGGAAACCCAAATGTACCTTACAATCCGCCACAGGGAGTTCAGTCAGCCACTGCACCACCGCAACAGGGATCAGGTAGTTGGACAAACATGTGACAACAGCAGCCACAGACAGGGAACTCAGCCCTCACACAAACACAGAGTCCAAATGCATAGTAAAATAAACCCCCAGAGAAAATACAAACCAGACACCGACATACCAAAAATGAACTGTGACAAAGCAAATAGAATGACCAATGAGATAGAATTAGGAATCCAAAGCTTTTATACCTGTATGTGGAGATTCAAGGCTGCTGCATTTGACTGTCGATCGGATATACTCACTAAAGTTTGCCATTAAGGGCACCTGCGGAGCGTATGCCCCACTCTGCTGCTGAACCTCCAGGGCGGAGTTGGCTGGCAACACCCCAGGGGGAGGGCAGTATGACGAGGCGGCAGGGCGGCTCCCAGACAAAGTACTTAAAAAGCAGGCACCCAGGTCCCAGCGTCCAAAGTCAATAGGGACGGGTTCCTATCACCAGGTCAAAAGGTCCTCATTCTCGGGCTTCCGGTCCGTGTCCTGTGTTTCCTTCATGGGGTGAAGTCACAACAGCACCCTGGAAAAACCAGAAGCCTCCGGCAAAATGGAGGCCCCCTTTGTTCTAAAATAAAGCTGTCCTCAAGGGATGGCAACCAACATTCCCATACGCCAAGGATATTGAAATCCCATAACCTCCACAGCGGCCGCACGATAACCATCTGCATGGCATTGAGTCAGTCGGGAGGTTCACCAGTAGTCCCAGAATTGAGGGGTAGTCTTGGTCCAGTCATCATCCCTAGGCAAAGTTTGGCGAGAGCTCTTGGCCTTGTCTCAGTGCTCCCCAAGTTCCTATGACCCCAGTAATGCTCTCTTTCTTTTTCCCCTTGAGTTTTTTAAATTTCCAAAGTCTAGTTGCCATGTCATACCTTACCAAAATAGCGACCAAAGCATGCCCGCTAGTTAAAAGTCCCTAGCTACAAGCCAGGAATCGCAGATCCAAATGCTCTGAAAATTCTTGGTCCGAGGGAGAGGGGGGTGCCTGGGAGAGGGGAATCCACAAGATCCATCACAGATCCAGGTACCAAATGTGCTCATCCCCATAGCAGGCCAAGCAATCAACCAACGCTTAAGGCCATACATACAGCATCCAGAAAAAGAGCAGGAAGTCCGGCCTCGGACAACACAAGACAGCAGATCAGGGGTACTTAGGGGCCACAGAACAGCTTTCCGACCCCCTCTCCCTTATGATAATGAGATAGCAGATTACGCAAGACCTAGGAAAGCACCCAAAAGCCAACAAACAGGAGCCCAAAGTTAGCCCAAAAAGAAGTCTCTAGGACAAGGGTGGGTTAAGAAACCTAGCGCCACAAGGAAGGGTCACGTTGCACAACGCATGCCGGGAACTGAGAGAGACATACACGTGATCTCAGGTCACGTTGCAGCCACCAACCACACAATAGCAACATGCCCCCTCCACGCAAAGTCCCGGGCACATGCAGGTTGAAATGTAGCCCGCACCGATGGCCCTTCCATACACACATCAGGAGAAATCACTTCTTGGGAAAACTGACAGCTCCCATAAAGACCCTAGATAGAAATCTGATAAGACGCATCCACACGATAAAGACCTCTCCATAAACATTTTCACCCGAATCCAAGCACCCAGTTAGGTCATAAAATAGATTAATTCTCCTGACTACTAATAAACCACCTTTAAGTTTAGTCTGAGCTATCAAAAGATGTTACGATTGGGGCCACATTCTGGTACACATTCTGGTACCTCACTAAAACAACAGCATAAATGGGGTGTGGAGAACACACCCCAAAAAGGAAGTACAGGAACCCCCAAAGGAAAAATCATTAATAATGCATATGTAATGTTTTCTGAATTAACTCAATGAACCTAGATCTTGTCCAACAGGTCTACAATCGAATCTCCAAGTACACCACCTTTCAGCTGCCACATCAACACCTCAATGCAGACTCAATGTGTACAAATCAAAATTACGAACTGCACTGTGACCTTTTATTGAGTGAACTGTAAAATGAGAAACCCTAAATCACCAGAGGACCACATAGACCTCGCCCAGATCCATCCAAGACCTGCAAGGTTCAATAATAAGTTATGTACTGTTGCACTTCTTTGTACCCTCTGTCTATTTTGGGTGCTGCCCACCTATTCACTGTTAAAGAACTGTCTGGTCGAATGGAGTCCATCCAAATACTATCACAGCACTTGCGAAGGTATCTCTCCCATGTCACTTACAATTACACCAACCCAAACACTACCATTCCACATGCACTACACAGTGCCCTTTTACACAACACATGTTATAAGCACATGACTGGCGAGGGCTCAAAGACATCAGCCAGGTTGTGTTATGTCTGTTCGCTGATATTGCATACAGAAGGCGCAAATAGACTGCTTATCCCAAGAGGTTGCCCACGAAAAAGTAAAATGCCGTATCCAGCTGTACCTATGCAGAATCAGGGCCAAAATCCGGTCCAACAAGGTAGAACCCCAGGGAGTAGTAGTGAATCATTTCCGATACGAGACCAACCCAACGGCTCTATACATTTTACCGAGCCTAGCGATATCCAAACTGAGCTAGACAGAATGCTTATAAAGAGCACCATAGGGGAGGATACTGTTTGGCCCCGGGACTTCTCAGAGAAGAGATTCTTGGAGGTAACAAAACCCCCGACCTAATGCACCAACACATCGCTCCTACCTCCATTTGCAGTCCAAGGGTGGCCCTTAGCGTGTCTGGGGTAATCTTCATTAACAACAAGTGGACCCCAGACATGGCATTCCTGTGTATGGCTATCAAGCTCGATGATACAAAGGGAAATGAGTGTCATAAGGGAGGGTTGAATGGAAGCATAGACACCCCATGTCAGAAAATCTGGGACACTGAGGTGGGTGGATAAACTTGGCTAGAAGGGCAACTCCTAATTGTACGGAAACTTATGGTGTATTCCTTATGTTTCAGAGGAAAAGGAACGCTTCCACTGGGCACGATTGAAAACTGTGGCACGATTGTGCACATTATGGATATGCAATAGGGCATCTGCACGCTGTTGGATAAATATTGGCAGTGCGGCGTGCTTGCATACACTCAGCTCGTCCCTGGATGGTGTGGACTTTGCTCCCTTGTGACCATACACGCCCGAACGTGGTCATTTCCGAAGAAGAACTATAGGACTTGTACCAGCATCCACTAAGGAGTAAGACGACCTTGCTGCACCAGGCTCTTGAAAAAAGAACTGCAGATTATTTTGGCTGGGCTCAGTACAAGAACATTCCAGAACAATTCAGACTGTTCACGGATGCACAAGTATCAGCAGGAGGGTCCATGCCCTTTACCTTGCAGACAAAAGCTAATGCCCAATGGCTTCATATCACCAGATGGGAAATGCTTAAAATAATAAACATCACTGAGCTCGACCTTAATTCAATCTGCCTCATGGTGATGCAGCTTCGGTATGTGTTGGACTTAATGACCACGATGGATGGGTGTGTGCCAAGATTGGTGCATCCTGCTGTATGTTTATCCCAGGAAATGGCCTGGATAACAGGACATTTACTCTTGCCATCCAAGCAGTGCACCGGTTACAAAGAGATATGTGTGAGGAGGGAGGTGCCCCATATCAGGCGTGGTTTACAAACTGGCCCTCTTGGCTTCCCCAGTGGCTTTCCGATCTGTGCTCATCGTTGCTACCTGTTTTCCATGTGTTCTTGTTTGGTTCAGTGCAATTGGGAATTTCCTGCTGTAAAAACGCAATCCTCAAATTGGGTACAATGCAAGTATCTAGGAAAGTAGTAATTGTCAAAATTGAAGAACAACAGGTCCCCAATCAAGTAACTGTCATGTAGTATGATTTAGATAGTGTAGTTGAAAATTCAACTAGAGGGGGGGAATGTTAATATAGAGAAAGTTGATGTAAATATAAATAACGATACGTTCATATTCAAGAAGGAATTTGCATCTCTTTTGACGAATTCACCCGTTATGAACTTCACGCCAACTCAGACTCAGAAATACATGGTCAGACATGCCCTGAGACCCAGGCCCGAGGTCACTGATTGACAGATCACAGGTGGGGTGGCACGTAGTCGGCAGACAAATTCATGAATAGGAAATCCCAAATCTATCTCACAGATAAGCGAAGTGACACCACAATGGTCCAGGGACATTTACCCCAATAAAGCACACATGGCCGGAGGGGTACGCCTGTTCCCAAAACACCATAAAGTCAGATGCCACATGAAGTTAGGAACACATAGCCAATCAGGACACAGCACATGCAGTGATCATGTGCTCCCCATGCCAGACATCTGGACACATTACCTACTGGTCGCATTGAACCCACGCAAGGTCAAGGCCCACCTGGATTCCTCATTGAATACATTAATTTATGGCTCCTAAGACAGTGGCTCACATTCCTTAACAAAAAAGGATCGCCGGAACTGTTTTATTGCATCCAACGAACTGCATAAAATCCATGGATGATCGATTGTACATTGAGACAGTCTTCAGACCCTATCTCTGTGACTGTGCTTTAATTAAACAAACTTCCTGTTTTGCCAAATGCCTCATGTCTCTTGTTTTTTCAAGGTGTTTCATGTTCAAGCAACAGAGTAATTTGTCACTGACAATAGAACCCCTTTGAAAAGAGCTAGAGACTACAGGCATATGCTGTATTTCAGACCTCCTCATTGACGGAGAGTATAAAACCGTTGTGGAAGCTCAGCTACAATTAAAATTGCTACCTCACCACTTCTGGTGCTATCAGTTGTTCTCTAGATGTATGATGAGGTTAAACTCACAACAGACTCATGGCTACAGGAAATATATAAAATAGCGTCCTATGAGTGTATAATAACCAGCCTAAATGACCAACTAGACAAATTTCAAGACATGTAGAGAGACTTTATTAGAGACTTGTGAGTCCCCCATAGCAAGCCTATAACTGCAGAATTCGGAAGGACTGGTCCTAATAAGTAAATGTTCAAGGCCACTCCTGGCTGATATAATCACTATCCCTAGGTAGAGGTTGGAGGACCCTGGTTCACTGCCGTCATGGCAGGACTTTAGAGACACATGAGACAGCCAAAATCTTCACTAGAATTCAAGCAGACTGGAAAAGTGAATTGTTGACCTCTTTGCGGAGCACGGGATGGTGGAATGTTACGTCCGTATCCTTTTCTGGTTTCATAGCGCTAGTAATAATGTGTAATGAAATGGATTCACACGTGGGTCATTATCACATGTATGTATTAAGTTCGGAAACCTTAATAAAGAATGTTAATGCAAAAAAAGAATACATCGTACACAATTAAATGAGTTGTCTGTATTGCCAAAGACATTTGTTATCCAATCTATATAGCCCTCAGATAGTATGAAAGGTCTAATTTGTTCCCAAAAGCTGATCTAAGTACAGTGAGCCCTTATCTACTCAATGTTTCTAATATATCCCTCTCGCCTTCCAATATGAATGTTATTGTTATTCTATAAAGTAGCTTCAGAGTTGACCAACAACTTGTGAGCAGGAGACCAATTAATGAACATAGCATATATTTCTGGGTCTTTCTCATCATTGGGTGTCATTTTATGTTTATACAGTAGATCCAGACTGGTGACAGAGCCTAGTATAGCCCTTTCCCATCGCACCCAGGCAGTGCAGTTTCTTGGTGCAACAGGGAATTTCTCATTTTGTGACAACTGATGTGCTGCGTAATAGCTTTTCATGTGTGGTAGCCTCAGACTAGCCCCCGCTTCTGTATGTGAAGCAACTTAGTTTGTTTTAGCATCAATACCCCCTTTTTATGTCTTTGTCTGTGTGGTTCAAAATAGTCCTGTGGACCAGTAGAGGTATCATCCCAAAAAAGATGGTTATAAGACAGCACTATAGTTATTTGAATCATTTTTATTCTCCCCTGATAAGGAAGAAAATGTTCAGAATGGGATATGTAAATTTGTGTTTTGAACAAAAGGGGTTCCAGGTTGGCTGGCACCATATTTTCCAATCCATGATTTAATTACATTCTCAAATAGTTTAGACCTTTTGGCCTCCATTTCATATTATAAACACACAGGCTTGCTTTGGCAGTCATGTAGGAGATTGGTAAAGCCTTGCACTTGCTCAGTAATATTTTATACCCGAGAATCGGGAAAAACCCACAATTTCATCTTATAAACTTAAAATAGATACACAGGGTATATCTCACCATTGCACCCTCCCCCAGCTCAAAAGAAGAAAGGGCCATTAAAGAAAGGTTCACATTTAGAACAACACACAGAAGGCTCAACTCAATCACGTCCTTGCCAGAAACCCTTGCATGAGATAATAAATCTGGAGAAATTAGAACAATCTGCATTAGAGGCAGAGGCGCCTCTTCCACTAAGGCGGATGAGCGTCTCCCCACTGAGGTCAAAGGAAAAATAAAATGATAATAACACAACATTAATAACATTACATTATTATCATTTTATTTTTGGTACGGAGCCCGAGCCAGGTTAGGGTGGAGCGGGTCTTGGCTGTCCTCACATGAGGAGGAGTGGTTGCTGCACCATAATTGCGCATGACGGTTTGGCCGGACGTCTTGGGCTGGCCAAACTGTCAAGCACACTGAGCATGTGCTCCACCTGACTGTTTTGCAAGGCCAGATGGACAACTTACACAGACTTCCACTCCCTGTCTGAGCGCTGAACCAGGGTGCTCAGACCAATCATGACTCTGCTGTCATGGTGGTGACAGCAGCGTCGTGATTGGCTAGGGAAGTCTGGGAGCCTGTGTGCTTCCTGCTTCCTGGAGAGTGCAGAAGAGGATGAAGGAGAGGTGGCGACCGGCAGATAAGTGAGCTTTTCTTTTCTTTCTTTTTTCTTTTTTTTAGTAATTCCCCCCATCCCCCGCCCCACAAGTACATTTCCCTAATGGCTGCTCCTGGGTAAAGGGCATTAAGAGCAGATTAGATAACTTAGAAAATGGGATGCCAAAAGTGTTGAAACTATTGCAAAACAGCTAAATCCTCTTTCTTCTCTCGTCGCCCAATGGAGAAACATCTACAGGCAGTAGCAAGAATGGGAGAACAACACAATTTCTGAAGGGCGACGCTATCCATCTTCCCCCGGAGTCTACACCGTGGGGCATATTTACAAGAAATGATGCATTGCTGCGTTGCAGTAGCGATGGATCAAAAATAGTTACAATGCACAGAAACCTGTTACAACCCCATGAATGCGCCATATTTACAATATAGGGCACTATGGTGCAAAGACCCAAGGGGCGTAAGAAATACTGACGCATGCGCTAGAGGGCGCGCAAGCAAGATAGCCGCACCTGTGACAGGCTCTGGCGGCCCGGATGACATTATCCGGCATCATCCTGCTCCCAATACATAATCACTTGACCAGAAACAGCGGAATCGATGTCAGAAGATACCCTGCTGTGGAGTGCGGGGTCGAGAGCATGATAGAACCGCTGGGCATGGAGGATTGAAACAGCTCCTCGCTAGGCCCTGCCGCGAGGTGCGAGCTGGGCTGGAGCCATTCGAGCCGCGTTATGAGCTGCTGCAGCAAAGAGGCCGCCAACTGTACTAAGTGGTGACAACGGAGCATGGAGCGGCGGAGCCCCGGCCAAGCGGGCCTGAACAAGTGAGCGGCGGGCCGCGGGAGGCCCCTGAGCTGCGGATTGGTGACTGTAGCAGAGGAGCTGCTCATCCCAGATTAAATCAGCAGGCCTCTAAATCGCAGGCAGAGGTACACCCGCACTGCACGCATGAGAAACAGAGAGGGAGGCAGCGCCCTGTCGTGAGGGAGAATGAACAAGATGCAGGGGGGCGCCGATTGGCTGTGCCTCCAAGGCCGAACACTAGAGAGAAAGTAGCTGGTGCGGCCTGTGGCCTGCTGGGCCTTTGAAATCCATGCGACTGGTCTGCTCCGGCCTGGTGCTGGGCCTCAGTGCGAGGCACGGGGTGGACCCGGAGATAGATTGACTACACTGTGACGCGCTGCAGCACAGGGTGGCGAGGATCCCGCCCTGCAAAACGACTTCAGAGGGCGGAGCGACTGGGGCCCTGTCACAAGTGACCGAGAGAAGCAAGGAGAGCCGCGACGGACCCCGGACATCCGGAGCAGAGGCCGGAGCTGGGGTGCTCCCCGCCCCCAACAGATCCAGCAGGCCTCGCCCCCGTGCGCACAGGCCCACCTGCAGAGGCCGCAAGAGCAACAACGAGCGCCGCTATACCTGTGCGACGTACAGGGGCCGCGGAGTGCGGAGCAGCTGGTCCCCCGGAAAGGTGGAATAGTGGCAAATGAAAAACAGGGCCTGATAGAAAGCTGCGGCCTATGAACTGGTCCTAACGGCCTGCGACTCCCATCCTGCGCAGTTGTCGCATGCGAGACCCAATGAACAGAGAGGTAACTGAGGCCTTGCGGTAAAGCTAGACGCGCATTGGAGATAAGCGCACGCGCCTCTGAGGCTAGGAGGGGAGCCCTGTGGCCCTGCGCGAGTGGGGGAGAGGCGCTGCCGAAGAAACTGCCAAGATCCTTTTGTTGACTGGGAGGAGAGGGGGGTCCAAAGACTGCGCTCCAGAGCGACTACTAGAGGGCCCACGACACACTGCTTTGACCACAAAGCGCAGGGCGACTGCCTCCCGCCACGGAGCGACGGAGAGGCCCCACGGCCTATATATATCCGCGGAACCCCCCCTGGGCGAAGCAAAAGCCAGTCAGCACACCTGGCTGCGCGAACGGGCACAGGTGGACCCAACACAAGCACTATGGGTAGGACAGAGACCAAACAGGCGAAACTACCCTTTGAGCCCCGAAAGATGCCGCGCACTCAGGGGGACCCAGCGTTAATGGGCACGGACAAACAAGTTGGGGCCCTACAACCTACGGACGAGGACTTAAAAGCCCTTCTTGTCACCATGAAAAATAGTCTAACCTCCATTGAGTCCAAGATGGACACTATGTGCAATCGAATAGACCTCATGGCCCAAAAACTGGAGACGCATGATGCACGTATAGGAGAAGTGGAACAGCGAATTTCAAACTTGGAAGATACAACGAATGACAGGGAAAAACAACTGTCGCAAATGGATAGGCTGCTAAAAGTTATAGCGGCCAAGAATGAGAACCTCGAAGCGCGTTTGCAGCGCAACAATATCCGCGTTTTAGGGTGCCCGAAAGCGCCAACACTGGCAAAATGGAGGACTACATCGAGAAACTGCTTAGAGGCCTTTTTGGCGCGGATGCTTTCTCGGCCCAAATGACGGTGGAGAGGGTGCACCGATCCCTGGGCCCCAGACCGCACCCGGGAGCGCCGCCCAGACCTATAATCGCTATATTACTTAATTTTCGGGACCGCGACACAGCACTGCGGCTGGCAAGAACAAAACAGCTACTGACGTTCGACGGACACACCATCGCACTGTACCCGGACTTTACGATAGCTGTCCAAGAGGCCCGGAAGAAATTTGCACTGGTCAGGCGGAAATTGATGCAAGCGCAAATTGATTACACGATGATGTAACCCCTCGTCTTCGGATCACACATCAAGGGAAACAACACTTTTACACTAACCCGCAGCAGGTAGAGGGCTATCTAAAGAAACTGAAGAAACAGAAACTGAACCGAGAGATTGACGATATGGAGACCAGATCCCCTTCGCAACTGTCCGCCAATGACTAATCATAAACATATGAGACTGGCCGTGAGTACCATGCAACCGATGCAGTTTAATGCGAACTTTATATATATAGATTGGGCTTAAATTTGTAAGAATGCACGCAGAGGTACATAGTAACTGATCGAGTTAATCACCCACACCTGCATATATGCTAGGAAACTAGAGAGCACGCAAATTCAAATCCCAGGGCACCCTGCCCCTGCCCAATCCCAGTCCAAGGGAGAGGTGGAGGTGGGTAGATGCGCCCTTTGATGCTACCCCACAGGGTGAACCCCCAGATTACTGTAATTCCCCCCCCTCTTTCTACGCCCTACAGGGGAACAAATCTCTGTTGAGATAACCTGAGGGTACTTCATTGCTGTTTTTCTTTATTGTAAGTTCGATTCTATTGGAATATATGGGAGGGTATTGCTTTCACGACAAATTTGGGTTGTCGATGTGGGTGGGGGGAGGTCTAAGGGACTGTTTGAGTACAAGTTCAATGTATAATAATACGCTATATGTATCAGAAATTCCAGTTGCCACACAGAGTAGGCAAGCAGTCACATTGCTATACACTAGCGGGCTAGCTCGTCCTGCGCAGAACCTAGCATATAAGGAGCACCGAGAACGGATAACCAAGACACAGGAGCCAAATGACGAGCACCGACAGATCCCTTGACAAACGCTTCCTTACCTGGAATATTAGGGGGCTGGAAATCCACACAAATGTAGGCAAATACTAGCATACCTCGACAGGCATTCTATACAAGTGGAGATGCTGCAGGAGACCCACCTCGATCCTCAGCAGCACAGAAATTTGCTGCTAAATGGGCAGGGTATAGTTGCTTTGCATCCTATTCCACTTATTCCTGAGGCACAGCAATTCTAGTTAAGAAGAACACCCCGTATGTGCCTGCAGGCACGATCTCAGACCCACAGGGCCACTTTAGCTTGACGTGGGGAATGCTAGCCTCCCGCTCGGTCACGCTCGTTAGCTGCTATGGACCTAACACTGATGATCCAACCTTCTTTGCCACCCTATGGGGGAAAATCACAGGCTTAGGGTCCACGCATGTAATATGGGGGGGACTTTAACACTGCATTCAATCTGACGCTAGATAGATCACGACCGCAACCACATCATTACACCCGCACCCAGCACCAAATGTGCGACATATTGATGGAACATGGTCTGTTAGACGCATGGCGACACACACACCCGGAGAGGAGGAAGGGCACATGCTACACTGTGGCACATGGGACATGGTCAAGACTGGATTATTGGGTAATCACTAGAGGGCTGGGCGCCTGGCTGACCAGGGTGGAACATTTAGCTTGCACTTATTCAGACCACTCCCCAGTGCTCATGTGTCTCACACCACCGGTTGACTACTTCCCCTACGTGAACTGGCGCCTGAACCCCGCCATGCTCTTAGATACGGCGTTCCGAGTTGAAATGGACCAGGAAATCCAAGACTTCTTCCAGCGCAATACGGGCTTGGTCCTATATATGACGACGGTATGGGAGGCGTTTAAAGTTACTGCTAGGGGAATATGTATTGCCAAGGGAGGAGGGGTACTTAGAGACCTACGCACAACACTTACAAGATTAGAGAAAGAGATCAAGCACCTAGAGACAAACACTACCCGCTCGCCAACTTCGCCGAAACTTATTGATCTCAGAGATAAAATAACTGAGTACCAAGAAACAGCAGACAGAGAGTGTCGATTTCGGGGCAAATATTTTAAGGCACGCCGGAATGGAGAGGGTGAAAGACCGGGGAACAGATCTGTAGGCCCGATGCTCAAGTTATGTCCTGGAACTACAGACACCAGAAGGAGATACAGTCAGAGACACGTCGAGTATACTCCAAACCTTCCAGACATTCTATTCCTCGCTATTCACTTTGACGCGTCAGTATCCACTAACTCTGCAGCAGTATCTGGAACCAATAGCATTAGTCTGGCTGGGAGACTCTCAGAGAGAATTCCTCTCTGCTGACTTTGAGCTAGACGAAATCCGTGCAGCAATTATGCTGCTCCGGTCTGGTAGGGCCCCGGCCCTGATGGCATACCAGTGGATTTTTATAAAGCATATCTAGATCATCTTGCCCCAATACTCAAACAGGTGTACGAAGAGGCTTTTGAGCTGGGGGAACTACCGCCCACTATGAGGGAGGCTACAATAATATCCATACTCAAATCTGGGAAGCCTGCTAACAGATGCGAATCCTATAGACCGCTCTCCATGAATAACTGTGATGCGAAAATATTAGCTAAATTAATTGCGAACCGGCTGGGCCTTCTTATGACAGCGCTCCTACCTGATCAAGCAGGCTTTGTGCCAGGACGCACTACTTCTCATAATCTTAGAACCCTGTTTGCAGTATTGCAGGACAATGACCCAGATCTCGAGGCAGCTGCGGTTTTTTTAGATGCCACCAAGGCATTCGACTCGGTGGAGTGGGACTATCTGTTCGGTATCCTGCAGAGGATGGGAATGCCATGCAGCTTTCTATCATGGATACGGCTGCTCTACACTCGGCCTCGCGCAAGAGTGATCATAAATGGAGCCACCTCCCCTTCGATTGCCATTACCAGGGGCACACACCAAGGATGCCCGTTATCACCGCTCTTATTCACTCTCGCCATTGAACCGCTGGCTGCCAACATTAGGCATCATCACCGAGTCTGGGCCCTGGAGTATCCCACTAGGCATGTACTACTCTCACTATACGCAGTTGACATCATGCTGTAAGTGCGTGAACCCCAGACCAGCCTCAATCCAATTTTAAGGGAGTTTATTGCCTTCTGGGAACTGTCAGGAGTAAAAATAAACTGGGAAAAGTCCCAGATGTTCCCTCTCACCGCTGCTACTCGCCCATATCCTTTGGACTACCCCATAGAGTGGTGCTCCAGGGAAGTGAAGTACCTGGGAATAGTAGTCACCAGAGACAGCTCGGAGCTCCTTCGGGCGAACTATGGGAAAACAATGGAACACATAACAGACTCGGTGACAAGATGGGTGGCCTTGCCTTTATCCATGGCAGGAAGAATCTCCCTGATGAAGATGGTGGTCCTACCTAAACTATTGTATTTATTTGTTAATATCCCCCATGCACCAGGACCAACATTCTTCAAAACTCTGAAAACTCAGATGATAAGGCTCGCCTGGGGAGGGAAACAACCCAGATTGAAATGGGAGATCCTGACCCTGCCTTAAGCGTAGGGAGGATTTGAAGCGCCTGACTTTGAACTATTTTATCTTAGTGCGCAGGTGCACTATGCAACCTATTGGTTCAATCCCCACCCTTTATGCCGCATTTGGCGGTGGAGCAATATTATATGCAACCTACGCCTCTGTCGGGATTTATAGCCACGCAAGCCAAAATGAGAGAGGTGTGTTCCACTACTGTGGCGTGCACTGTAGCCGCATGGAAAAAGATTGCGCAGAGGTTGGACATGGCAATGCTTTACTCACCCCTACTCCCGGTGGTTGGACTCCCGGACCTGGAGAATAACCCAGGAGATGCAATGCCGTCAGCTCCTCGTGAGAGTAGGGATTGCGAACTGGGGAGACCTATACACAGGAGGGAAATTCCGCACTAGAGAGCAAATCTTTGCGGGCACAGACCCCGGGCGATGGACCTGTTTATGTACGTACGATTGAGGCAGAGCGTTAGGGCCGCTACCCCTGACTTTCCGGCAGAACCCCACACGACCACTCCACTGCACCGATTGCTACAGACCACAAGCCCTACTCACGTAGTATCTTTACTATATCACACTACGCAGATGACGATGCAGACACATACAGGGACAGCCAGGGAAAACTGGGAGCGAGAACTGGGGGAACCCATAGATGATGAGAAATGGGCCTATTGCTGTCGGCAGACAAGTAAAGTGTCGGCCAGCAGCCGGATGCGAATTATACATTTTAAATATCTTCAGAGATTATACTACACCCCGTCAAACTCTGCAAATTTAAATTAAGAAACAATGACGCTTGCGATAGATGCGGGCGGGAGGCGGCCGACTTTCTGCATCTGGCCTGGGACTGTGCGGAGATCCAGTTATTTTGGGGCCAAGTCTTCGAGGCGCTAGCGCAGATGACTTCTGCAACACTGGCACAAAACACCCATAGTAGCGCTTTTAGGATACATGGCAGACATACCCACAGCATATCGACGATACGTGACGCTGGGACTACACTTGGCCAAACGGAGGGTGGCGTGCAGATGGGGCAGAGGCCGAGCGCCTAAGTTCAAGGAATGGATCCGTGACCTCCTATTCTGGCAGGAACAGACGCTCACGTATGCAGAACTGCTCCCTGCACCTTCTAGGCCTAGAGATATTTGGGACCCATTGCGTGCGTACATGCTCACAAACCCGGAGCTGCTGGAAGAGCGGACAGGCTCCTCCTCCTGATCAAACTGCACCACAGACCCTTCATGGCGACCCTGGTGGGGGCCCAGAATCTGGACAACCCCCCTCACACTACCACAAGTACTAGGCGCCAGTAATGCATCAATCAGATAAGAAGCGCGAGAGGCTAAATCACTAAACACGAAGCAACGCTAGACTGTTAGATCAGTAAAGAGTGCATATGAATATACGCGTGCTTAACTGGAACTAAGCAAATGCATCAATAAGTTTGTAACTGATACCAAGATATTATGAATGTGCTTGTACCTACTGGGTATTTTATGTTTGTTCTCTGTTGAAATGCCAATAAAAAAATTATAAAAAATAAATTAAAAAAAGAATTTCTGACGCATCTGTGGGAAATTTGCCATAACAAATCAGCACCAAAAGTGGCGCATCGCTGCAGTTGGCCTCACAACTGGCACAACTACAAAGATGTATCACAATCCAGAGACGCTGCGTCAATTTTGACTGACGCAAGTTGCCTAATGTGTTAGGACCAATGTGAAAGACTGGAAAATGGTGGACTAGCACTGTTTACAATCTCACATTAGTCCTGGATTTAGTGTAAGCAGTATGAGGTATGTGTCACTTTACAGTGGGCATAGACTACTTATGTGTATGTGGAGACCTGAGTATGTGTAATATAGTGAATGACAATGTAATGTCAGTGAATACAAGTATATGTTGTAATGTAATGTGGAAATGCACGTATTAACCTACCTATGTGTGTACTTCCCTGTTGTCCTTTGGAGTACGCAGACCTGGAATTGGGGACACCTTCCTCCATGGAGAAGTGACAATCCTGGCCTGTCCCTTGCAAACAATACACAATGTCACATAGCCTTACTGCACAGAATGATGAAATGATTGGTGCCATGGTCCCAGGTTGGTCAAGGGGTCCTACAACATGGTTGGCACATGTATAGACCAACTCCTACTGCTGGGAATGTGATTAACAGACATTCTCCAGGGTTTGAAGTGATCTCAAATGGTCAGATTTCTGTTTGAAAGTCACTGCGTCAGTCCCTATGCCTGGGTTTAGGAGGCGTAGGAATTCTGACGCAGTGCAGGCTTTGCAAGATGCATCTGACAAATGCGTCAAATGAGGAAAATCATTTAAATCTCATTGCATCAGTTGCAAGTGAGTTTTTGCGACAGAACGCCCACTCAGCATGCATTAATTTCTCCATGATACAGCTGGATCCTGCGCAGGTTTTTTTGACGCAGGCCCTAATAACTGACGCATTTGGCCAAATGCATTGCATTGTAATTATGGAGCTATCAGAGCACTATCGCTGCATAAAAAACAATGACACATCGACGGCACAAGCTCCACGTAAATATCCCCCTTATGTATTGATCTTAGCAGGAGTACCCACTTTGAGCTCGCTACAAAGGGAATCTGGAGAAGAGCTCAAAAACAAAGTGGTACACTGGAATGCACAAAGGACTTGCACAGTAAACCTACTATCCCAAAGACATAATAATGGTTAGAAGAGTCAGCTGGATAGGCCATCAGCGGAAGTCGCAGGATGGGGACTGACAAATAGTACATTTTAGACATCCTCACTAGGTGGAAGGTATATTGTACACGCTCCAATTTGGGAATCATGGGAGTAACATTAGAGTAGTCCCTTTGGACAATTTTTACAGACCAGCTCGTCCTCTCCTCTCACAAAGGAAATGCAACCCTCATACTGAAAGTAGCATAACACAGCCAACGATTCCAGTTAGCGTGGAGAAAACAGACTGACTTGCAATCAGGCATGGCCTGTGCAGGTAAGAGCGGTTTGAGGGGCGAGTCGACAGACAACAACGAGGGAAACTTAAATTTAAAAAAAGAAAACCACTTACCTTGCACTCACCGTATCGCCGAGTTGGCGATGTGGCGAGCTCAAGGTAAGTGGTTTTCTTTTTTTTAATTTAAGTTTCCCTCGTCGCCGTCTGCCGACTCCCCCCCCACCGGCCCACCACTCTTACCTCCATGGGCTGCGCCTCTTGCATTTTCCACAAATTTTAATTCCTTACTTGAAGAACGCATATTAGTGAAGCCATTATAATTACTGACATGGCAGCAGAGGGAAACCTTAATTGCAGTAACATAGACATTGGATCAGTCACCACCATGAGAATGGAGAACTAGTTTCTTGGAATATAGTTGGTTTGGCTAATAAACCAAAAACAGACGACTGGGCAAAAAAGTCAAGGGGGCCCAGATACCCTGTTTACAGGAGACATAGTTTACAGACACTTTTGATATAAAAGCTTCACCTCTTTATGTACAGATGTGACAATATCTAGGATGCGAAGAGCAAAGGGTGGTTTGATAGTTCTGATCTCTGCTGCGGTTCCTTTTAAGATTATCAAAATATCCCTTGTCTCACCTTTCAACCAGCTTATTTCATTAGGCTTGGATAATAACCCTGATTTTTTTTATAGAAATGGGAATTCCTGCTGAATGTCGTGAAATTGAAAGATCATCGGCTGTTTTGGCACACTCTGGCTGATAGGACTCCGGTGAAAGGTTGTTGGTGCCTACAAAATGTTGTTTTCATACAGTATGACACTGTGAGAATGTGTGCGGGGCACTGGTATGTGATAGGAGTGTGAGCGGCGGCCTGTTTATTCGTTATTTTAAGATATGTGAGGGTGTGAGGAACTGGGAAAGGCGAGGTTCATTCCACTCTGCAAAGGTGGGAGTAGGGGGAGACTACAGAATGAAGAAAAGCAGATCTCATATCAGGTGAAGAGGAATGCGTGAAACTCATTATAAAGCATTTACCAGTGAGGTACCCTGAAAAGAGTGGCTTGTGGGGTCCACTGCAGGGCAATGTCTCGTTGTGAAAGTGAGACAACATAAGTGAGTTCTCTGACTGAGTGAAATGGGAAGTTGATCATGGTAAACTGGTGGTAGTGATCTACCCAGACCTCAGTAAAGAGACAGAGACCAGCACCTTTGCCACACTGCAAGTTTGGGACCGGGCCAGGGGAGGATTCAATCTCCCAGCAATCCCCGGTCTCACTACGACGTAGCTCTGCACCTGGCGGCGCATAAAAACAACACAGCGCTCCCGTGACTATGAGAAGTCCCGCGAATCCAGCACCTTTGCCGCACTGAAAGCTTAGGACCTGGTCAGGGTAGGACTCAATCCCCCTGCAATCCCCGATCTCCCTGCGACGTAGCTCCGCACCTGGAGGCGCGTAAAAACAGCCCTGCGCTCCCACGGCACATGACGCGTGCGGGCCGCACCCGGGCGAAGCGTGGGCCGCACCCGGGCGAAGCCCGGGCCAAGGATGGGCCCGTCCTGCACCCGTAGGCAACAGGAAGAGGCAGGGCCACCCCCTTTTGATTTTGAAAAACCAGGCCCCCAGCATAGTCCTTTTCAAACCAGTCCCCCCGAACCAGGGTGTGTAAAGAGGGGTGATGTGCTATTCACCCATGTAACTGAAACCATCGGTGTTAGGGAGTTGTGTGCCGTGTCGCACAAAGTCTGGATCTAGATCAGACAGTGGACTTCAGCAACAGCTATACCGGGAAAGCGCTACTGGGACACCAAGAACTAAGGTATTTTTATTGGTCTCAGTGTCTGGACTTGACCTCAAATTGTTTGTGTACTCTAATGGTCTGGAACCACCTGTGGGAGGCTTGTATTGTTGGTCCATAATTGGCAACCTTATGGTCACAACTCACGGAAAGAGAAGCTACAGACACCTGAGAAGTTAACAAGACCTGTGAACTGCGTACATAATAATTTGATTCATTTAGGGGGAGAACACAGTCCGGTTATTAGGGGCTACCTATTGGTTACTATTGTACATATAATTGCTCAGGGGGAGAGTAAAATCAGAGATAGCATTTTTTGCAGGTGCGGTGAGGTAACAGTCTTGGTAATTAACCCTGTAACAACTGTATAGCACATCCCTGCCTTACTATTTTAATCAATTCTGGTACTCATATTCAGGACTACCACAAGAACATTTCTTTTTTCCCCTTTGCTACATCCTTGCTACATCCTTCCCTGAGTATGGGCAAGAGGAAGCACCCAGAAATCGTGGGTAAAACTCATTCCCCAGATAAGTCCCAACTTTCATTACTAAAGTACATTACGGGAGCCATGGGGGCAATCGAAAGACAAATATCAACTGTAGAAGTATCATTATTAACAAATGGGGTCTGTGAAACGGTCCCGGTAACAACAGCCCATGTCCCTGCCAATGGCTCTGAATGCTTAACGAGATCAAGTGCAGATAAGGACCTTAGAAAGGACAAAAGAAAGGAAGGGGCTAATGGAGCAAATGGTTGTATCCAACATTTGCAAACAAAAGGAGATGATGGACGGAGCACTGAAACTTTTCAGACACTCACCCCCAGTCACAGATCTGGGTTGAATCCATCATCATTCTTTAGCTCACTTCGCCACCTCAGTTCAGAACCAGCTATATGCAAATCAGTCTTGACCCTGTGCCTCATGGGAACAGTCCAGCCCGAACTGCCAAGCCAGGTCTTCCCTGAACCGGAAACAAGCATCCTGGGACCGGTTTCTGGGTAACACCCTTCTTCAGCCAGGCTAGCTTGAATCCAGTGGCAAAGTGAGCAAGGGACCCACGTCTGGGCATACCCTGCCAACTTAGGGCGAGCAAAGCAAACACAAGGAGATGATGGACGGAGCGCTGAAACTTTTCAGACACTCACCCCCAGTCACAGATCTGGGTTAAATCCATCATCATTCTTTAGCTCACTTCGCCACCTCAGTTCAGACCCAGCTATATGCAAATCAATCTTGACCCTGTGCCTCATGGGAACAGTCCAGCCCAAACTGCCAAGCCAGGTCTTCCCTGACCCAGAAACAAGCATCCTGGGACTGGTTTCTGGGTAACACCCTTCATCAGCCAGGCTAGCTTGAATCCAGTGGCAAAGTGAGTAAGGGACCCATGTCTGGGCATACCCTGCCAACTTAGGGCGAACAAAGCAAACACAAGGAGATGATGGACAGAGCGCTGAAACTTTTCAGACACTCACCCCCAGTCACAGATCTGGGTTGAATCCATCATCATTCTTTAGCTCACTTTGCCACCTCAGTTCAGACCCAGCTATATGCAAATCAGTCTTGACCCTGTGCCTCATGGGAACAGTCCAGCCCGAACTTCCAAGCCAGGTCTTCCCTGAACCGGAAACAAGCATCCTGGGACTGGTTTCTGGGTAACACCCTTCATCAGCCAGGCTAGCTTGAATCTAGTGGCAAAGTGAGCAAGGGACCCACGTCTGGGCATACCCTGCCAACTTAGGGCGAACAAAGCAAACACAAGGAGATGATGGACGGAGCGCTGAAACTTTTCAGACACTCACCCCCAGTCACAGTTCTGGGTTGAATCCATCATCATTCTTTAGCTCACTTCGCCACCTCAGTTCAGACCCAGCTATATGCAAATCAGTCTTGACCCTGTGCCTCATGGGAACAGTCCAGCCCGAACTGCCAAGCCAGGTCTTCCCTGAACTGGAAACAAGCATCCTGGGACCGGTTTCTGGGTAACACCCTTCATCAGCCAGGCTAGCTTGAATCCAGTGGCAAAGTGAGCAAGGGACCCACGTCTCGGCATACCCTGCCAACTTAGGGCGAACAAAGCAAACACAAGGAGATGATGGACGGAGCGCTGAAACTCAACATTTACCTGAAAGTATTTCACGATCTAAGTCTAATACACCACCACCATCTAAGAGGGCCAGAAAACCTCAAATCCATCTAGTAAATACCTGCCCTAGCGGAGAGCTATTGCGGAACAAGAGGAAAAATATTCAAATACATGGTCTGCATCAAATAGAAAGTATACCGGTAAAGTCCGATTCAGACTCTAATAACATGATTATTATTACAAAACTAGATGCTCTAGCAGAGGCCTTGAAACTCCTTGACCAGCACGTGAATAATACTTTAGGGTCAATGCAAACCCGACTAATGATGGTAGAAACAAGAACTAACTCTTGTCTAGAAATCTTGAATATTTTTTTATCCAGGCAAAAGGTTATATATAACCCAGACCACCCGCCCGCAACTGAGGCTCATGCAGAGGCACAAAATAAGAGTGTAGGACTAAATACACATGCCCTTAGCCATGAAGGTACCCAAAACGTTAGAGGTAGGTCAGGGGAGGGTTGGAAACCAAGTGTGACCTGTGCTGGGGACAGGGACAGAAGATACTTTGGACCTGTAGTAGCTACCCCAGCTGTTAGCAACCAACCAGAAGAGCTCATAGAGGACATATCTGACCGTTTGGATCTTCCACTGGCTGCTACTCCATATGTGGTAGTCTTGATTAATGTCCCTCCTTTATCTCCCAACAGTACAGACAATTGGGTTGCATTAAGAAATAAGTCTTTGAACTGGCTGGGTGTTAGATCGGGCCTAACCGACCACCTATTTAATGACTTTAAGATGGCCAGGAGAGTCAAATGGATGGAGAAAGGAAAAAAAAACATTGAGTGGCGATTGCATAGTTTTGTCCTTTAAAACACCACGGCTGGTGGAGACAGTTCTGAATAGGACTGGGACACCGAATATCCTTAAGAATGATGTCTCCTCTCGCCCTCTGGGCTATTTCTACCAACCTGCATCCTTGACCAATAACATCATAAAACAATTTATTCCTGACCCGATACCAATGAGATATCCAAATGATCTAGTTCCAACTTACATCCGAATCCACTGTCTGTCATCGTTGGATGGGCTAAATTGACTTAAAGGAGGGGCCTGCATAGAGAGCGAGGATAATGTTATGAGCAATCCCCATATAGAACATCTTGATGATGGCAACTCATCTTAGATAATGAGTAGGGAAATTTTGTTGACTCAAGAAAGAACATCTCAATCAGCCAATAGTAACATCCCAGCTCACTTGACAGATGATAAAATATAACATTTAATTAAATTTAGCTCAGAACTTCTTGGGTGTTTGTTTTGGAATGTGGCAGTTCTGCGGAGCAAAAGACAAATTCTAGAATGGCTAGTCTTTATAGCTGATTTTCAAATGATCTGTCTTCAGGAGACATGGCTCACGGAGCCTACTCTTAGAAATGGGTATAGGACATATTTCACTTCAGCCATTCCATCAAGACATGGTAGGGCAAAGGGGGAGATTATGCACCTATGTTTCGAATTGTTTACAATTTAATAACATCACCATGGCCACTTGTAACCCATATTACCAATTAATAGTATTCGATTCGAAGGGTTCTGCTAGATTAGTAATAATTAACTTCTATAATAATGCTACCACGAGAGAAATAACAGATATCTTGCAGAAACTGAATTATGATTTGGAGTATACTGCAACAGGCAATGGAAAACATATGACGATTTTATGGGGGGGGTGATTTTAATATGCGACAATGTAATGCACAGTTGGGTAAAATATGTGGTATGGCAAATATAGAGGGTGAAGATCAGTCCCATTTCAAACACAGTCCATATGGTGACAAGATCAATAAATTGTTATTTAAATTTGATTTGACATTCGCAAATGAAATATCATCACCTTATGTGACGCGTAAAAATACCTTTAATGGGAGAAACAACAATAGTATTATTGGCCATATCTTATTGTCCAACTGTTGCGCTGATTTTGTCTTTAACTTCCTTACACATTCGATTTCGTTAAGTGACCACTTTCCTGTGAGTTTTCAATTACTATCAGTACCTTTTTACAAACAGGGGCGTGACAAAACTATCCCACAAGTGGAAAGGGTTGAACTAGGAAGACATAATGGTTACATCCTGCGTTGGTCACAGATTCCCCTGGAAGGGTTTCTTAAACAACTGATAGGAGAAAACTGAGAAGCCTTTGAGGTATGCCTAAAAGACTCAACGCCTACAACGGAAATAATTTTGGCCTTCCTGACTATTACACAGGGAATAAAGAAGAGC
Source organism: Calotriton arnoldi (assembly GCA_963921515.1). Taxonomy (NCBI): domain Eukaryota; kingdom Metazoa; phylum Chordata; class Amphibia; order Caudata; family Salamandridae; genus Calotriton; species Calotriton arnoldi. The sequence goes on along the minus strand of CAWUFW010016974.1, from coordinate 237,031 downwards.
CTTTTTGTTGAGAGAGAGAAAGCAAAGCAAGAGGGAAAGGGATGGTTCGACATGTTATGTACTAAGGCCCACAAACGCTTAAAGGAGGCATTACATAAATCCCCAAGGAGCAACGTTTGACGTTCGCCTCTGTAGAGCAGAATATAAACAGGCTGTGAGGCAACGGAAATTACATTTTAGAGAGAGAGCCTGGGAGTCCCTACAGGTGGCAACTAATAGCAATGACAATAGAGCTTTCTGGCGGGTAATAAATTCCTCACTATTGAGTACAAACGAGGCCCCTAGGATTGAGGTTGCAATACTGGAGGAAGAATGAATAAAGCATTTTGCCAGTATATATTCCTTCCCTGCCGCAGTACCAGCATCAGAGCAGGGACATAGTAAAAAAGATATCATAATTCCTTCCCAAACCGCCTCTATTATTCCTTTCACCCTGGAGGAAGTTTACAAAGCAATATAAGCAAGCAAAAGCTGTAAAGCCCCAAGACCAGATGCAATCCCAGTAGACTTATATAAAGATAATATCGATTTATGGGGGCCTTTACTGACTGTAGTATTGAGGGCCAGCTGTACAGCAGGTTTTTTGCCATCATGGAGTGATTCAATTATTATTCTGATTTATAAAAAGGGAGATCGTTTAAATCCAGCATGTTATAGGCCGATCTCCTTGGTTGATTCCTCAGTAAAGATAGCAGGCCGTATAATTTTAAATAGACTGCAGGACTGGGCGGAGGAGCATGGTAAAATGTCAGACCTACAATACGGCTTCCGTTCTGGGATTGGGGCAATAGAGCAGAGCCTCAACTTGAACATGCTAATTGGGAAATATGTAAACATTAAAAAGGGGAAGATGTATTTAGCGTTCGTTGATCTTTCACCGGCCTTTGATTGCGTATACACACTAAATTGTGGACAAAAATGAAGGAAATGGGGGTTGATATACCAATTATTAGCTTTTTGAGGGACTTATACTTGGGTTGTAGATCCAGGATCAGATATGGGGCTGGAGGAGAATGTACTGAAGCATTCGGTGTAGAAAGAGGGGTGAGACAGGTGTGTGTCTTGGCACCTTTTCTGTTTTCATTATATATAAACAGTGTGGGTGAGGAACTTGTGGCAACCTCAAAAGACCTCCCACAAGTAGGAATGTGCCCTGTCCCAGCCCTCCTCTATGCCGACGATGCCGTTCTCATGGCTCGTACCCCTCTGGCCCTACAGTCCCTGCTTACTAACTTTGTTGATTATATGAAGGAACTTGGCCTCCAAGCCAACGAAACAAAAACTTTGATTATGAAGTGCGGGAAGAACAGTAGGACATGTAGAGACATAAAAATAAATGACACAAAAGTTGGTTTTACTGACACCTTCTCCTACTTGGGGATTTTATTTGATAGTGATGGTTCATGGAATAAGGCTATTGCTAATAGGAAGCTACAGTTTAGCAAGGCTTGTATGGCCCTCGAAAGCTTTGCGAGACGATTGGGCTCCAACCCACCTGAGATAATGATGACGATCTATAAAGCTAAATGCCTTAGTATACCACTTTACGGGGTGGGCGTATTGGGATATAAGAAATGTGCAGATATGCAACTGATAGATAATGAATTTTTTAGATATCTTTTAGCATCCCCCAAAAGTTCATTAGTGTATGTATGCCACACCGAATTGGGTGCTCCGTTCCTCACTGATTTAATCAAATTACAACCAATTTTACTGTGGCAAAAAATTTGGACATCGGAACATACATGCTTTAATCAAGCGATAATAGGGGACTGCCTCAAATCAAGATTATATTTAAGTATTCCGTGGTTGGCCTACATACAGCGTTTCTTTTGTGACATGGGCCACCCTGAATACTTTGAGAACCCTGAAACACTAGAGTCTATTAGTAGAAACAATTTAAAAAGGAAGGAATTACACATTTGGAAAATCTTAGATTGATGATTGAAGCCCCCAAATCCAGTGTTTTAAAAAATCAACTGATCTTAACTACTTTTAATATGCAACCTTATCTTAGAACTGTTTTAAATTCATGGCACAGGTTTGTTTTGACCCGTTTAAGATTGGATATATTTAATCGATTAACTAGTTTCCCAAATATGAATGATTGGTCAATTAAGTTGACAAACTGCCCATGCGATGTAACGATGCCTCAAAATACCATGCATGTTGTTTTGTTCTGTAAATTTTATAGTCAACTTAGGAAAGGATATATATTACCAATGATTAGACCATTAGAATTTACACAGTGCTGCCCTGCATATCTATTTCTGCAATCTTTACCTACGTTGGGGATTTGCTGTGTAATGTACATCCTTTTTATGGGCTGTTTTTTATGCAAGGAAGAAAACGTCATCAAATAGAGTCTAAAAGGGGTCATAAGGCATTTAAACTTAATGTGTCTTAGTAGAATGATCTATGTGACTAAGAGAATGTGGTACACAATGCGTAACATATAGTATCATAGCACTAGTGCACTTTAATAACTGTAACACTTTTTTACACATTTTTAACTTTGACTGAAAATTGTAAAATATTTGTTTAATAATTTTAGCCTGTGTGGATAATGTACCTCTGCTTATGCTTATACCTTTTTTTAACGGTATGCACAGAATATTTATGTATGTCTTGTGCTAATGCTTTTATGGATGTCTCTTATGCTTCTGAATAAAGTTATTAAAAGAAAAAAGACTCCTGATTCAGCCACTCCGCTGAACTCTAACATCTCAGGAGCAGCATCGGTCAACCATTTTGCGGAGCTGTATAATGGGGGGTCATGGATGAGGCAAGGAACCATTCTGGTCGTACTGAGAGTCCCACTGTTATGACAGTGGAGTCCCGCAGTATGGAGAATGAGCTATACAGGGAGGCTCCGTCTGAACCAACCATGTACACATTTCCCCTAATTTCTGTAAGGGAAATTACTAAAGCCATTGACTGGATCACTCCAGGAAAAGCGCCGGTATTCGACAAGGTGCCTGGCACTTGTTTAAGGCAGATAAGGCAATTTGGGGCCCATACTTTGCTAAGTATTTTAATTGTATTCTGGAAGGCTTACTGACTCCCTCACCTGGGCAGGGACCAAAATCATACCAATTTACAAGAAAGGATCATGGTCCTTGCCATTTAATTACCAGCCAATCAGCCTTATTGACAGTTCCCAAAAGCTTTTCTGTCGCATACTGTTGGATAGACTGTGTGAGTGGGTTGAGGGCGCAGCTCTTATAAGCCCCCTACAAGCAGGGTTTAGACCAGGGACCAGAGCTATCGACCAAGTATTTTGACTACAACTTATATACTCGAAGTATGTCGTTCTGGGAGTTGGTTGGCTTTATGTAGTCTTTGTTGACCTCCGCACTGCCTTTGACCTTGTGCCAAGGGAGGCCCTGTCGAAAGTCTTAATTGAACAGGATGCCCCAATTTATCTAGTTGATGTCATCAGAAGGCTGCACCAAAAGAATTATGCGCAGGTCAGATATAGCAAACATGGGGAGCTGAGAACATCGATACCAGTCACGAGGGGGGTAAGACAAGGCTGTGTTCTTGCCCCAACCATGTTCCTATTATATATTAATGATCTGGTAGCCCAATTAGAGAAGTGCAATCATGACACCCCGAGCCTAGCAGGTGTGAAGGATTCCAGCCCTCCTGTTCACTGACAACACCTTACTGGTATCCAAATCCCCTATGGGGATTTAAAATCTCCTGGACAATTTTGTGTCTTCTGTGAGCAGAGAGGGTTGAGATCAACCTACAAAAAAACAAGTACATGGTTTTTAATCCCAGCCATACGACCCGCCAAAATCTGTCCCTGCATGGTGCTCCCTTGAGAGTTTTCGCACCTTTGAGTATTTGGGCCTCACTCTGACGGAGAATTTTGACTGGTCGGCTCAGATTCACAAGAGCAAGTTGAAGCTTGAAGACTATGCACAGGGCCTTTTGAGTGGTTTTAAGGATTCCAGCTTTTGACCTGTATCTCTGGCCATTCAAATTTTTAACTTGCAAGCATTATGTGGGTCTCTATATGGGGAGAACTTGGAGGACATGAGAAGGTCACTGCACTAGAGGTGGGGGAGAACAAATTTATACAATCCTTGACGAACCTCCCTACCAGTTCCGCACTCCAGCCATTACGGCTGGATCTATGCCAAAGGTCCATCGCCCATAAAGCAGCTCTTAGACCTTTGCTGTATTGGAGATGGTTATGGGTCTAGTTACGTATCGGGTGGGATTGGAGTAGCTTCTTCGGCAGACTGGGGTCTCCAGTATCCCCTGGTTAGGGCATATTAAGACCTTCCTGGTAAAGTTGGGGTGTGAACACCTGTGAACTAACCAGGGAGCTGTGACCGGTATGTCAAAGGCGACTCTTACGGGGATGTACTAAAGGTATATAGATGGAGAATTGAGTAGGAACAGGAGTTTGGGCACTTTGACACTAGCCTTCTTGGAATTCAAAGATAACTTCCATATGGAAGAATACATGGACTCCATTGAACCCCCTACTCTGATAAGATGCCTTTTAAATATGACCTGGACCGTATATTTCCAAATGCCACAGGGGAAGGTTGCAACCTATCTAGCTTTTTTAGACTGAGAGGCTAGAGTAATATAGACCACATATTGGTTTCTAGAAATCACAGTGTGACACCAGTCAATCTGGTGGTAGGGAAACATTGTGTCAGTGATCATAATCCTCTTATTTTAGCATCATTGCTGACGTCCCACTTAAATAATAACACGGATACTATAGGACACATTAATCCAATTGGACAAAAAACTGTAAGGATTAAATGGACAGGAGTTGATCCTGACAACTTCCTGTCAGAGCTAAGAAGAGGAAACAAAGATTATTTCCACTCCTGCTTGAAAGTTTATGTAGATAGTATCACAATTGTAGATGCACACATTTCGATTTCCAAATCTGTTAACCTACATCTGAGCAAAGTTATCAGAGGTAAAAAAACAAGGGCCAAAGGGGTGGTTTCATAGTCATTGTACAAAGGCACGCATGGAATTAATCAAGCACCCGCATGCTTTACTAAGGGATCGGGTAGCCATCCGTAGCCAGCCAGCCAGCCAGCAGAATATGATGAAAACAGGCCATTAACTTAAGAAAGAAGAATATACCAGATATAGCTTGGGCTAGCCTAGAACAGGCTGATGATACCAAAGATAATATACTATTTTGGTAGACATTAACGCTCTCTTTCGCAAAGGTAATTCTACCCCGAAACTTGAGACCTCAATCACGGCAGAAGTTTGGGTCGACCACTTTTCTTCAATCTTTACATCCTCCATTCCGCAAGATAACGAAGGTGAATCTCCATTGGATATTACCCAATTTGATATCACCTTCAATATAGAGAAGGTGCAGGGAGCATTAGTGAAATCGGCACTGTAATTCTCACTAAAAACTACCAAGAAATGAACAGAAATTGCCCTAGAGGTGTAGCAGAGGAAGAAGACTTCATATACACAATATGGCAATGCCATTGCTTAATTTGAGCCGGTGGTTTCTGGTGCTCAACACCACCACTTGATTCTCAACACTAGCACTTATTAAAGTCTGTTTTTTTAAATTTCATTATTTTTCAATAGAAGCATAAATTGCAGCAACAGGTTAGCATACGCATAAATACAACACAAAAGAGCACATTTCATTGGATTAAATTAATCATAAATACAAAACCATAATGAATCAACATCTGATGGAGAACAGAGTTCACTCATTCTGTGTAGACAGAGAAGCCCAGGCTGATATTGGCCCCCAGATCCTTTTTCCTTTAATCCTTCCCTTTTTACCTCTCCATTCATAAAGTGCCATCTCTAAGTTATAAATGTGCAAAAAGCGCCCCTTCCATTGCTGAAAGGTCAGGGGTAGAGGATCAAGCCAAGCTAAGGCTACACAGAGCCTAAATACTGACATTGCTATAAAGATTAGCTCATCCCCGATTTTTCATTCTCATTCAGCACTAGTAACATAAGCTGAGGTGACAGAGCAATGTCATATTTCAATACTTTCCCCACAAAGCCAATTATTTACAGACCAATTAATTCTATACTGGGGCTGGGGGAAGAACATATGTACCAAGTCCGCACCGGTTGCCTTACATCTAAAACATCGAGTCCCCTCCTCTTCTCCCCATTTAGCAGTTTTTGCAGGTGTTACGTATAGATCAAAAAGAGTTTTGAAATGTTGTGACTGCAGATTGGCTGAGCACAGTATAGAGCCCCCCATCTCAAGTGATTTTAAAAAACAAGAATCCCGGAGCCCGAGTCTGTCCTGCCACCTCAACCTATGCTTATTCAAGTCATCCGGGACCCCCTCCAGCAGACACCTTTAAAGTTGTAAAATTGAGGGGCCTGTATCCTTTTTAAAGGAATCTGTGTGAAGCCTGCCGCGCCTCCAGCTTTTTTAAGAAGAAAATCCCTCAGTTGTAAATATTTTTTAAAAATCCCCGGGGCCAATAATAAATCTTTCCCTGACCACTTCAAAGGACGTGATATTGTCTCCGGCCAAAAGATCCCCTATCCTACAAAAGCCACCCCTTTCCCACCTTGCCATACAATCATCTTGTAGAACCCTTGGGAGCTGATCATTCCTAAGCAAGGGGGTATACCTGCTGAATCTGCCCACCCCGAGTCTTTTCCGAACACCCGCCCAGTTCCAGAATGCAGTAATTAAGGTCTTGAACCGCGTTTTTTTGAAATAGCTTGGTTCGTAAAATTTCAACAGACATGCGTTAGCCCTTGTTCCTAACAGAATCTCAAATATTGAGGGAACATAGCCTTGGCCATCCCATTCCCTTGGCTTATTACTAAATAATGGGCCATAATAATGAAGTGCTGCTGCTAAATAATCCCCCTCTATACCTAGGGAAGCACAAAAATGGATTGGCCCTTCTGGTCTTGCCATAAGACCATATGAATCTAGCGACCGCCCTCTGGATTAACTTAAACCAGTCATTATGTATCTCCAAGGGGATCGTTCGGAAAATATACAATAGTTTTGGCAGGATCATCATTTTTACACAATTACACCTCCCCATTATTGAAAGCTTCAAATTGTCCCATCGGCTAAAATCCTTCTTAATTTTCCCCATTATGGGGGCAAGATTTAGATCTACTATAGTTTCAACCCTTGCTGTAATGTTTATTCCCATATAAATTGCTTTATCGACAATCCTGCTATCAAAAGCAGAGGTGAATCTGTCTATAAAAACCTGGGTTTTAGCCCTATTCAACAAAAAACCTGACTGACTCCCAAAATTTTCAGCTATGGTTTCTACAGAACACAGTGCTCTGTCAGGGTCGGTAGTAATTATAGCCACATGGTCGGCATAAGCCAATATCTTAGTGTCCCATCCCTGAAGGCTGACAGGGTTGATATCAATGAAGGCTTCCAGCCATCTGAGAAAGGGGTCTATATACAATGTGAACAACAAAGGAGAGGAAGGGCACCCCTGTCTTGTTCCCCTTTCGATTGAAAACAGCTCAGATTCTTCCTCCATTATTCGTAATCGGGCAGTAGGGTTGCTGTACAATACCCGTATTGCTTCAATAAAAGATGTCCCGAGGCCATTAGTCTCCTTGATCTTCCAAAGATAATCCCACGACACCCTGTCAAACGCCTTCTCGGCATCTGGGAAAAGTGACCCCCATGGGCTTCGCAAGTAATTGTGTGGCATCAAATAATGAGATTACCCGCCGTACATGGTCCCCTCCCCTGATTAAAACCATGCTGCCAGACTGAGACAAGGCGCTGCATTACATTATTTAGCCGATTGGCAAAGATTTTGGAATACAATTTAGCATCACTATTTAAGAGTGTAATAGGCCTGTAGGAGCCCAGGGCAATAGGTTCTTTGCCTTTCTTTAAAAAAATAACAATATTAGCGGTACCCCAAGACCCTGGTAGTGCAGCCCCATCCCTGATTTCCTTAAATAGCCCAAGCATTTCCTGACAGATTTCTTTATAAAAACTTTATAAAACTCTAGAGGAATACAGTCTGTTCCTGTAACTTTACCTGAGGGAAGGGCCTGGAGAGCCACCTGAAATTCTTCCAGGGAGATATCTGACCCCAATAAAAGTCTCTCATCCTGGGAGACCCTCACCCAAGGTACAAAATCGTCAGACACCTGGGGACCACCTACAGGCAGGGCCTTATATAAATCCTTATAAAATTCCCTGGAAGCCTCCCTGACCTCAGAGGGATCTGAAACTACCATACCTTGCATATTCCTGACCTAACCTATATGCCCTGCAGCCTGCTACTGTCTTGCCCTGAATGCCAGACTTTCGCTATATTCATAACACTCCTATCTCTTGGCCAAGAACCTCCCCACGGTTTTCTCTGCATTAAAATCAATCAGACATGCTTTAGTGATAGCAATTGAATTCAATACAGGGGACAGATCGCCCCCCCCGGCCACTGTGCTGATCAATTCTGCCTCTAGGAGGCTGAGTTTTTGATAGAGTTTTTTGATGTGTCCCAGCCCCTTCTTTTGTTTAGCTGGACTAAACCACAGGGTTTCTCCCCTTGCTGAGGCCTTAAAAGCGTCCCAAATCATTCCTGGAGGAGCGCTATCCTTATTAATATTGAAAAATCCCACAAATCCAGCCCTTCATGCACTTGACGTATTCTTGATCAGATATAAATGCCCTCTCAAACATCCATCTCCTACATTACTTTCTTAATCCTATAAGAGGAAATTAAAGCATTACGGGACTATGGTTTGACATTACTCTGGGGAAAAGTTTCACCTGGGCTTCCTTTAGTAAGACCGGTGAGACTAAGAAATAATCCAGTCTGGCAAACTTTCCATGGGGAGCAGAATAATAAGTATATCCAGACTAAGCCATGCATCCACCAATCCAATATCTCTTAAAAGATTCTTCAGAGACCTCAAGCTTTGCGGTTTGCACCCCGAGCTGGAAACTCTATTATCCCCAGAGGCTCCTCTAGACCCGTTTATATTTAAGTCCCCACAAACTACATATGGTGCTGGCCAGGAGGGTAGTTCCATAGCTAAAAAGTTCAATAAACCAGGATCATCTAAAACTGGAGCATAGACTGAACAAAACGTAAAAGAGCCATTGCCTGCTCTGTATTCCGTTATTGCCCGTCTATCATTCTTATCCACTGCATTTCTCCCAGGCGTGATAACATTCCCCTTCACTAATATAGCTACCCCCTTAGTCCTGACATGCTGGGTTGTGTGACAGACTACCTTTAACCCCAGAGAATTCAGCATATTGCTATCACTCCGTGCTATGTGGGTTTCCTGAAGGCAATACACATCTGCTTTTAGGATTTTTCGATCTTCATGAATCTTTTTCCTTTTAGCACTGTCCCTTAGCCCACAAATGGTAATAGTGGCAATGTGAAGCTTAGCCATTGATCCGTTGCATTATCCTAGCCATCCAGAATACCCTGCCACAGTTAATAGAAGCTATGTACTGCCAAAGCACGCTCCCCCATCCATTCTTGTGTTCACACCATCCTCTATCCTTTAATGCTGCAAAAAAATCCAAAAAGTAAATACTATTTTGCTGCAAATTACATACCAACTTTCCAACTTATACCCCCCTCCCACACCTCCCACACCGTGCAGAGACCCGGGCGGATCGGAAAAAAAAAGCTAGGCAGGCTACGAAAAGATTGGAAGGTGCAATACGGAAAGTAGGGGAGGCCTGTGTGGAGATCGGCGAGTGGCTTAAGAGCATGGAAGAGAGAACAACTGCCGTAGAAACTGAGCTGGTTGCTGTGAGAGAGCAGACTAAATACCACAACGCACAACTAATTGACGCCATGTGGAAACTGGAAGATCTGGAGAATCGCCAGAGAAGGAATAACCTCTGTTTCCTTGGGATCGAGGAAGGCTTAGAAAGGGATGACATTCAATCTTTTATTTTGGACCTTCTTAAGGAAGCTTTCCCCGAACTTACAGATGGTGGGACTGGGAACATGAAGTTCAGGGGGTACACCGGTTTCCATTTACTCGTCATAAAAATACACAGCCCAGCAGAGATCAAAAGCAGCCGAGGGCTATCTTAGTTTGTTTGGTAATTTCATGCTGCGACAGGCTATATTTGAGAAAGCTCGCCCGGAGGCGAGAAGGCAATATAACGAGTCCTCCATTTTTGTAAGCCCTGACGTCTGCCATATAACAGTGGAGTGCAGATGGTATTTACGGCAAGTTATCAAGCCTGATCAAGATGCTGGATTTGAAGCTTTTTTGCTCGCGCCAGCAAGGCTGAAAATAATAGTCAGAGGATCTGTCAAGTTTTTTACTTCCGAAATACAGGCCAGAGATTATCTTGATCAGGCTTTGGCTGAAAATAGGAATGTATAGATTTTCTGGGTGCTTTAGTTAAGAAGCTGTGGCTATGTTTTTTATAATTGTGGGTTTCTTTTTTAGTGAAGCATACCTCATATTCTCTTTTTTTTATAGAATAAGGGTATTTATCTGGCTGGTCTTTCTCACTCTATCTAGGGTGGCACTATTTTTCACATAGGGATGAGGGGGTGTGAAGGGGGTTCAAGGGTGGGAGCTCGCGGTGTCTCTTGCCATCTCTATCACACAGACATGGTTGGTCTGACTGTTTTCATTGGCGGGGGGGTTGGCGGGAGGTGGGGGACTAAGCACTTATTATAGTCTGGTGGCGCTGTTTATCTAATTTAAAGATGAGCACAACAACAGTTGTTTATCAAAAAAAATGACTAATACCTGCCGCCCAAGCCATTCTTATAGCTTTGGGGGCCTGGAATAGTCTGACATGACATACTTTTAGGAGTGTGATGGTAAGTAGTTGTGTTTGCAGTGTCATTGGCAGCGCTGGCAAGGGCAATGTGTGGTGCAAGCTGCAGTGGCCTTCTGACAAGGGTCCTGGAACTTGTGATTTTTACAAATAAAGCACTGGCAATGGTGACCCAAATATATACTATGAATGATAGACATGGCAGAACTGATGATTGCCGAGGAAGTCTGAATGAAAGCAGTCCGGATAGACCACAAACTAAACAAAGATCTGCAGACTTGGATGGCAATTAATGGACTCACTCACTCCTCAAGAAAATCTAAATGAGTTCAACTAATTGATTAAGATGTCTAGTGGGCAAAATAATAAAATGCTGAAACGTACTGTTGCTGATAGTTATTGTTTTAGAGCAAATCTAAAAAATGAGAGAGAGGACAACTAAATGGATGTGATTTAGTCAAATTTGAGGTATAAACTTGAAATTGTGTCATAAAACAGTAAAAGCAATTCAATATAACTGCATATAAAATAATTTGCAAGGACAAACAGATTTATAATGTGACATGTGCTACTGAGGGGCGAAGTATGGAAGTAGATTAGCAGGGTTTCTGATGTTAGGGGTGAAAAGGAGTTGTTACAATGTGAAATCAGTATTGTCAGCATACCCAAAGAAGAGGCAATTAGCAATACATTTGGTACGTCATAGAGAAAGGCATTATAGTTTCCAGAACTCATCATTCAAAAGACAGTAGAGTTTCATTTTAGCCTGGATTTTGTTGTGTGCACCTGATTTGTGTAGGCCAGGAAGTTGCAACAGTGAACAAGAGAAGTTTACATGGTTTGGAATTCAAATTAGTGAACATTTTGAACAATATCTACTGATCGTTCTTGAAGAGTCAATATGGGGGGATTAGCACAGTGTAGGAGGAAGACAGTTCACTTATCGTGGAGCCCATCAGGGAAGTATTGGGACATTGTTATGCTTCTCAGACCTAGGGGTGCCCATTCAGATAGTTTTACTCTTATATTAGCCTTGATGTAATGTAATGTAAACTCTACTTGTAAAGCGCACTGTGACCCAACGGGTATCCTGGCGCTGAGAGACGGGGGACCTGTGGCCACGGGTCCAGAGGATGGCATGGAGAAGGAAAGACTACTATTATACTCTAGGATAGAGCCAGGTCTTAATTTTTTTGATGACCTGAGATCTATACATTTTGGGACAGGTATCCAGGGGGCCTTAGTGTACCACATTGTAAATCTCGCAAATGATCTTGAAAGAGCACTCAGCCTTTAAAGGGAGCTAATTGGGTAATTTTAGAATGAGCAATATCTATATCCCCAGGAGTCAGAGATTAAGAGTGCAGCAGCACACACAACTGCTTTTAGGTTAGAGAGCATTATTTTTGGAGGCTCAGCTGTAGAGAGTTTCAGGAATAGTAACTGGACCATTATTTGGGAGATCTCATAACGGACTAGAAGTTTTCAACCAGTCATAGTTTGAATTGTACACCCTTTTGTAAGGACTGGATGTGAAGGTCAAGACTTTGTTAATTGTCCAAAATGAGTGGGCCTTTTGAAAAATGTTGGGAGGCTGGCCAGCAGAGGCCAATAAAGTTATGTAATTTTCTCTGAAGGGGAATTTGATGAGGTTATCAGAAACAAATCTATTTTGGAGGGTTAAGGCTGAGATAGTGTTTTTCCATCCAGAGTTAGATCTTTGATTTAAAAAAAATGTTAGCTTTAATGTCCACTGTGGAGCAGGAGATACTGAAAAAAATATTTTAATCATCACCGTTTTCATTGAAATTTTCAGCCAAGGCTTGCTAGCAAAATAACAGGAAACTTCACATACAATCTGGAAAGCAACGAAGAGAGTAATGATCCCTGCAGGTCCCCAAGGGAGTAGAGTGGGCAAGGTGAAAGACCCATTTCTCTTTGCATGTTGTATTGGGTGCTGGAGATGAAAATTGGGCCATTTCTGCATGATACCATCAATACCATAAATGGCACAATAAGATTCAAGTATGTTCAGCATGATTTTGTGATCTTCAGTATCAAAGATTGAGAACAGGTCAAAAATATCCTGTGAAATGTTCTGCCCCTTCTTCAGTATTCAGGGTGCACCATCCACTACTTTTAAAGTGAGAGTCTCCATACTATTCCTGGCAATAAAACCTTCCTGGTAGATGATCAGTAAGTCATATTCAGAGAGAAAAGCAATGAGTTTAATAGCAATGCATTTTTTTTTGTATTAGCCATAAGGTTCGGTCAGTGAAAAATTGTTGTTTGTTGGGTCAACATTTTGTCTCTTGAAGAGTTTTTTTCCCTGGCACTGCATTTTTTTGGTATGATCTTATGAAACAGTAAAAGGGGTATCATGGTAAGATAGTAAGGGTGTAATTGTTTGCTCCATTTTTTCCAAGAGGACTATGGGATCCGATCAGCCGAGTAAGTGGAGGGATTTACAGACAGCATTTATAAACCAGTCCACTAACTTAAACGAGGTCTTTTCCAAGGATCGCCAGGAAGTAGAAGATTTTTGAGTTGATGGAAGTGAGTCTCTGATGCCTGACAGGGGAGGGATTCGATGTCTGAGGCGAGCAATTCTTCACTGGGAGAACGGCACACATGTTGGGGTTGTGTGTTTTACAAGCTGAGGTAGCTTTTAAAAGATATGTTTTTGGTAGATGCCTTAAGGGTATAGAAGATGTCTGATATGGCTCTGTGGATATTAGTCATATAGCTGCCTCTATTAGGTCTTAGCCTACTTAGATGGTCTTTAGCAGAGAGAGTACGGGGATTTAACACCATCTCATTCAAATTCCTACAGAGCCCTTTATTATGTGATAAACCTAATCGAGTAGCATTCAGCAGACCTCTTTAGCATTTCCCTTTTAAGTGACATGCAACCGATAAGGGACAATGACTGAACATCCATCATAAGGATCATGCTGCCAGCAAAGAGGGATGACAGAGATTAGTCAGATAAATATTTTTGACCTCCTGCAATAATACATTTTACTCCCTTGCTAGCCCTTTGTCTAATTTTTATCAGTGTATAGAAAGAAAGGGATACATCAGTGGTGAACTAGTCCACTGGAAAGAAACTTTGGATATGGAGGACTTCTGGGTTTGAAACAATCAAGTTTAAAGTGAAACCAATACTATGAGTAGTAACATGCAGGCAGTACTGGATTTGATATATATTTTTCTATCTGACAGAGTTGAATTTTTACATTATTTGCATATTTTAGGTCTTGTTAAAACAGTGATCTATCTATCCGAAGTATCCAGTAGATGGTTGGTCTAGCACTTGAATAAGGACAAAGTCAGAATTGTGATATGATCAGTATCATAAATTAAAAACAAGTACATATTGTGGAAGAACAAGGCACTCATAAATTCACAGACAATAGTGGCCCACTATATTTGTTGGATATCCTTAAAACATTGAAGATCCACTAGTAGCTGCTGCTACTGCTAGACACAGGATTTTCGCAACTAATATATATGTAGGATCAGAACATCCTTCTCAGCCTGCATCATCTTGGAGCAGGTGATGTAGTTGATTGACATGTCTCCTACTAGGTGTAAGAGTTGCATCTTGCCTGCATTTCATGTACATGTATGGGCGCTTTTCCCACTCTTAATTTAGCATCCCATGTCTCTATGGCAACAAGAAATAGTAAACTGAAGATCAACAGGTGTAGAACATTGTTCTATGCCAGTGAAAGCAGAGGAACCATGGATGAAATGTATGCCAGTGAGATTCCCACATCCATTGTCCCCCATTACCACTGTCAATGACCAGTGACTCTCAGCAATTTCACAAGACAATAAATATAGGGAACAATAATGATGGAAAGAATAGAGCACCAACAAGTAAAAGAGGTGATGTACTGGTGACCCCTATTTCCTAGATGCTGGACCAAATTCCTCATTGCATCTTGTTCTGGAAGTATCTAGATGTCATGTGGTGAAGCAATTGATTGCTTCTTAATGGTTGAATGAGGAAATAAAAACACAATTTCTTTACAGCTGTCACCATACAGTTTACCTGCATTAAGCCCTAATTACTATTTGAGTAGAGCAGAATTACCATATGGAATTCCGCTCCACATGATGACGAATAGCCTGGTGTTTTCAAACCCAATTTTCCCCGGTAGTAGGAACGTTGGAAATGATATTACTAACGACCAGAATAACGTGTTGGTAAAATAACTTTAGACTTCGACTGTAACACCAGGACTATCTTTTCTGTAATGGGGTCAGCATACAATGCCCACCTCCCGTCAGAAGACTTTATATACTTCTCTTCCCTACCTAGTCCTTCACCCTGCACGAAAGCAGCTGCTCACATTTACCACCATCTTAGAGCAAGTGGAAAATGTGAGAGTTAAACCCCATGAAATTGGTAATTTAATGTCGTTTTATGCCTGGTAAAACCTGGTCTGGTAGGTATTCTACATTCCATGGGGTTTAACTAGGCATGGTACTGACGGGGTGTTATCATACAGTGTTTGTCATTGCGGGTGCGGAGTTAGCACCCTGTACAGTACTGTGTAATGCATAATGAGGGCCTTAGTGGCACACTCTGTCACTTGGTAGCTCCCAGTTGATTGCCCTTCATGGAGGGAATTATGTAGCATTATCATAAAAAAGGTATGCATAAAGAAAGAATATGCCTCGCGTAACACTGGTGCCATAATGTAAACGGTGTACATGTATCTATTGCAATTGGTGAGATTATATTTTATTTTTTTAACTCAGATCAAACCAAGGAGTACTACTCCAAGCTCCCTCCTGTCTGCTCAATTGCAATATGGCATTGATGTAGAAGACAACATGGGATGACTCTGATCTTTGCAGTGAAGCAGATTTCAGTAGGTTTGCGGGGAAGTGCTATAATCAGCAGAACGATTGTTGGTGATCTGTGACAGCTACATTTGTACTTAAGTCCCATATGTTAGACTTCCACTTGGATCATGTGCAGGTGCACTAGCAATGACATCTTATTCAAGCAATGCCACTTGACAGTGACGACTGTGCGTTGGAGCTTACAATACAATCTATTAGTAAAGTCATCAAATAATTTCCCCATTGGTTGTATGGACCTTTGAGGGTTGACGTGAGGCATTGAAAGGAAGAAGACATAATAAGTTCAGTATGTACAGCAATACAGCAGATACGCTGAAATATCTCAGTAGACTGAGTTCCAATAAAGTGAGATACAGAATTGTGACAGCCACAACTAAAAAGAAACAAATTTAAACAAACAGGTGTTCCACAAAGAAACTTCACTTTAATCTTCTACACATAAATCAAATATAGGATCATCTATCAAGGGTCTCTATTAAGACAGCATAGAAGGTTTCAGCATGGTCAGACTTCAGTAGAAGTCTTGGAAAAGGAAAATAGGTGTTTTGCATAAAGCTTCATACTCGCAATGATACGGCAAGCAGGGAGTTCTGTAACTCTCGAATTCTAAAGGGAATCTCTCTTTCCACACGATGAACAGAAGGCCTCTTTCCATCATTATTTCCCCACGTTCACTGCCAAGTTTTTCGATCCAAGCCTCACTCTCAGCAGGCTAATACAAACAATGAGCCTTTTTCTAACCAAAGAGAATCCTGATAATACACCAGCAAAAAAAGAAAGAAGATGCATCCAAAGCAAAATGAATTTCAATTGAGGCCTGTAGCCAGACTAAGTTAACTGGGCATTTAACATGAACTCGAATACATGATTGTATATACACACTTGTAACTTCAGGAATAAGTGTAAAATGGGAGTAAAAGGTTACATGTCTATGTTTCAACTGAACATTAGTGTTCATGTGTATAATCTTCAATCACTACAATGAGTAAATTTAATTAATAAGTTTAAACGCTTCACACATGTTAATAATGTTAAGGCACTCAGTGAATATCCTGTCAGATATGAGTATATAATTGCATTTCTGTGACGTGTAAGGGTGGATCCCAAATTGCGCTGCTCCAGTGATGGATAATGATTAATATTATATGTCCTTGATTTTGCTTCGTTTCATATACATAAAAAATATATGAAATGCACATGACAATAGTCTCTACAGTACGCCAGAAAAAAGGCCATGTTGTTTCTCATCAGCGCTGCCAAATTATAAACACCCATTGGCGAAGCCAATCGGTCTTGCTTGGGAGTAAGGGAAAGGATAGCTTGAGAATATAATAGAATTTTTTTTAAGTCTTTACTAGTAATTCTGTTAATATTATTTTATGGTATATACATTGCATTTTTAGTAAGTTAAGATATGAATTTTGTTACTTAACCAGCGCAAAAATTATATCACATGTTAGTTATTACGATGATACAATGATAGTTATGTGTAAAAATGACTACACCTGCAGCACAAAGAATTACTTTTTGCATTTGGCATTGTGTTTTTTATTTAATCTTTGTATTGTTTTACTGATCCCCGTAATGAAGACACTGTTGTGCGACAATAGTAGAATTCTGATGGCGCTGTTGAAAAAATTAGTTTAGCAGATTCATCCCAATGCCTTCCTCCACCACACTACACTTCCTGCCCTTGATTATACTTTTGCCTGTTATTTTTCACCTCTGCTTTCTCCAATTATCACTGTTTTTTCCATAATTCTCTTTTTCTTTATTCCATTCTGTCTTGGTATAGGTGAAGTCTGATAATTAAATTTACATTTCGGTGCCCAAAAATGAGTAATGGTGGGCCCCACCTGCAACCACTGTCTCAAATTAAGCACTGCTATTGCAATGAAATTCAAAGTGTAGCTGCTGCCCGCAAGTAAAACATGCAGCTAAGTGGAAAACGGCTGCCCAATACGCTCAAAAACACATATCCCCAACTTATTCAAATATTTTATGCATAACTTGAGCTTGAACAGAAAAGTTTGAAACACAGAACTTGATTCTATGTGTAGTGATTTCAGTAAAGGAGAAATTCACAATAAATTCACATACAAAAATGTCTTACATGTGCAGAGCAATAGGAAGGTGTGCACATTTAAGGAAACTTATTTGAATAGAAATTGCACTTCGAGGACAACATCGGTAATACAGCACAACATTATATTTAGATTGCCTTTATGAAAGGGGAAAAATAATCTGAAGAATAGGAAAGAGTCTTCCTGTATTTTCAAGGAAAATCTTTTGCTATGATAACATTTTTATTAAAACATCAAGACCCATCAGTTTTGGCTTTAATGTTCTTCAAGCCCCTGCTTCAGAGGTGCTTTAGGCCAATGTTTATTTATTTTATTTTCCATTTGAAAGGTTTTATATAGCGCAAGCGTAATCTGTAAGGTTATCAGAACGCTGTACAAAAAAGCATGCAAGATAAAACAGGAAAAGGAAAAATACTTAACATGTACGTAATCAGGTAAGCAGAACACGAAAAAAGAACAGCCCACTTTCATAGATGTTATTAAGAAGTGCAAATTGCATTGTTGAATGCTAAAATCAATGCTGTAAATAAGAAGTAAAAGTTAGTTTGGGTGGCTTCAGGTCTATTGTTGCAGGTAGCTATTCAGGACCAACCCTTTGACTTCTTTTTTGAATGTGGCAGTCGAGGGGTTAGTTCTGATTTCGGGTGGAAGAGCGTTCCAAATTCTTGGAGCAAGACCGGATGCGGCTCGGTTATAAGCCCTCTTCTTTTTGAATTTTTGTAGTTTCAACAAGAGAGTATTAGAGCTTCTTAGGGCTCGATTCAAGGGGATAGTTCAAGTTTTTTTGCCAGGTAAACTGGAGTGTTATAATGAAGCGCTTTGTGCATTAATCAGGCTATCTTGAACCGAATCCTTGTTTCGAAAGGGAGCCACTTGAGTTGACTTAGGTCTGGAGTGATGTCATCACGTTTCCTTGAAACCATGATGAGTCTGGCAGCAGAGTCCAGAGTGGCCCTTAAAGGGGCCAGTCTAGCTTGGGGAAGCCCAGCCAGGATCACAATTCCGTAGTCTAAGCGGGAGATAACTAGGGATTGGACTGCTAGCTTTTTGTCATCAGGAGGCAGGAAAGGTTTGATTTTCCTTGAAGGGTTGAGTGGGTGATTGGCTCTTCTAGTTGTAGAACTGATGTGCTCTTGCATGTTCAGGTGTTTGTCCAGAGTTATGCCTAATTATTTGGTGGAGTCAATAACATGTGGAGCACAATTGAGGGCCGTTAGTTGTTTGAACAAGTCTTGAATGGGAATAGAATTATTGTGGGGGGCATTCAGGAGAATTCCAACTTAAGAATATTTAGCAATAGGTGATTGTGAGTTAACCAATGTTGAGTTTTCACAAGTACAGAGTTAAGAGTTTTGATATCCTCCAACGATGTGATAGTGCATGTTCGAGCGGTTCCGAATTTCGGTGAGAGATTCCCTGAATGAGTTGAAGAGCATGGGTGATAGTGCAGATCCTTGAGGCACTCCAGTTGAGACCGGGGTACTGTTAGAAAGAGAATGGTTGAATTTGATTCTCTGTGTTCTATAATGTAGGAACGAGGCAAACCAATTAAAAACTGGGCCCGATAACCTCATTCTTCTTTCATGAAGATCAATCAAGTTGTCATGTTTGACCATGTCAAACACCATGGAAAGATCAAGAAGTATGAGTAAGCAACTTTCATTCTGGTCAAGTAGTCTAAGGGCGTCATTAACATTGTGTGAAAGAGCAGTATCAGTACTATGGCCCGATCTGAAGTCTGATTGGTATTCGTCGAGGAGTTGAAACTGTTCGATGTGATTACAGAGTTGTGTGTGTACGCATTTCTCAAGTAGTTTGGCTAAAATCATGATATTAGAAATAGGTCTGAAGTTGTAAGGATCAGTTAAGTCTGCATTAAGCTTTTTTGGGATGGGGGTGACTTGACCTGTCTTGAGGCAATCAGGAATCAAACCTTGCAAGAGAGATTAATGGACAATCTTAGACCAGAGTGGGAGAATGGAGGATATAAGTTCCTTGGCTTGGCAGCAGAGGATCATAGAAATGATTAGAAGGCTTTAATAAAATTATATTTTTGAGTAGCTCGACATAGTCTGGTAGTATAAAGGTATTCCATGATACCTTATTTTTTGGAGAGTAAAACATAGAGTCAGAAAGAGGAGAACTCACCAAAGGTAGCAGAGAGGCAGTGGACTGGGTCAGGCAATGCGTATTTGGTGAGGTGCGTTGTAGTTCAAGTTCGATCTTTCTTCTCTTTTCAATGAAGTGTGCAGAAAACTCCTCACTGCTGGGGGATAGGTCATTTAGTGTAGAGTGTTGGTTAGCTGAGTGGTTAGCTTGTTGTTTGATGATTTCAAACAATTTCTTTGGTCTGTTTTTGGCGTGGTCGAGCTGTGACCTAAAGTGAGCGGTTTTGGCACTGCCGATATGTTTGTTATACGTACTTCCTGTTATCCTCAGCTGCTTGAGGTTTGTTATGGAGGGAGAGTTTCTCCATGACCTCTCTGCCAGCCTTAGTTTGCATCCTTCCTCGTTAAGGGAGCAATTGAACCATGGTTTGGAGGGTTTTCTGGGTATTCTTTTGAGTTGCTTTGAAGCAATTGAGTTGAATATATCAGTCATGGAGTGAATTTAATGTTCAGTAAGGTCATCCAGATTTATCAAGTTAGGGGGCGGAGGAAGTAGGTTATTACTAATGCTGTTTAGATCATTTAAATTGATGTTCCTCAAACCTTGTGACCATTGTTTGGCCTTACGAGGTTGTCTTTTTCTATTCAGCACCCTTTCCAAGATGAGAAATAAAATTAGGTAATGATCCGACCAGTCACAGGGTGATATGGCATCCAGTTGTATAACATTATCTTTAGCAATGATTAAGTTGAGGGTGGAACCCTTGATGAGGGTAGGGTAATTGCAGGACTGGGTGAAGTTTAGGTTGGAGAGTAAAGCCTTGAAGGTGCACAGTAAGGGATTATTAGCTTTGTTCCAATGTAAATTGAAATCCCCAAGGAAGATATGGTTAGGGTGTTGGTCAGAGTTGGAGGATATGGTCTCCCTTATTTGTTCTATGAAGAGAAGATTATCACCTGGGGGGTGATAGATCATGTAAAGTATACAAACTAACTTGTCATTGTTCCAGATTTTGATGCCCAGGTGCTCACAGGTGGACATCGGAACAGTTTGTGTGTGTCTCTATGCGAGAAATGAGCGAAAGATGCATGCTATGCCGTCCTCGACTTTAAGAGCTCTTTCCAATCTGATGATGTCGTATTCAGGGTGAACTAGAATGTCCAAAATTGGTGAGGAGGAGTGATTAAGCCAAGTTTCTGTTAAGATCAGGAGGTCCAATTCTTCTGAGAGTATGAGGTCGTCAATATCAGCAGCATGCCTTACCGCTGACCTGAAATCAAAAAGCATCAATTTGATGTGGGATTTAGTTGCTACTGCTTCTAGTTGAGATGTGGTGACAGGTAATACATTTTCCATGCTCATAGTTCTGAGATTGACACTGGATTCTCTAAACAGGTTGGAGGTAATAGTTTGGCTATTGAATGGTGCGAGAGAATAATTACTACGAGAGGCATTGTAAGATAGTAGAAGGGAGTGAATGTCAGCATCCGACAAATGATAAGTGATCCTATGGGGCCTGGAGTGGTGATTAATATGAGGCCTTGATTTCCAGTGTAGATTTATTGTGTTTTCCAAGGACAAATCTTTTCTCCTGTAGTGCTTAACTGTTGTGGGACTGCTAGGTTGATTAGTCTTGTAGGTGATGTAGAGGTTCCAACGCTTCTCCATCTTCATAGAGAAGTGTAATAGGTTCTGAAGACCATCTTTAACTAGTTGAAGATCATGTTTGAGGTCTGTCAGCTTCTTCTCAATAGGGGGAGGGTATAAAGTGTGGGTGGCTGGTCTGGGGGTAGATAGTAATTGATACCTCTCCGAGGAGGGAGCAGTGGTAGGCAGTGTGGATTCCTCATAGGTAAGGAGATAAGTTGACGGGGAGGTACTGGGAAGTTGGGGGCTAGTGGTTGGTGTCCTGGAGGCGGAGAGTTGAAGAGGGGAGGGAAGAGGTGCCATATTACTTTCATTGAAGGGCGTCTTGTGCTTTTGGGCAGTTGAATCCCGGGGGTTGGGGAGCACAGTGGGTGAGTGGGGTGATCCTTGGGGTGAGGGTGATATAGAGGAAGGGTGGTTAGTAGACCTGAAGCTCCCCACAGTGTTGTAATTGAGCGTTATATTGGGTGAGCATTGCGTATCAATGATATGTGAGTAACAGGAGAAGGCAAGTCCCCTCCTTTGGTAATAGGGCAGTCGTCAATGGGCCTCTTGTGCTGAGGGGCAGTAGAAACCACCCAAGGGATGGGGAGCACGGTGGATGAGTTGGGTTTCCAATGGGGCTAGGGTGATGAAGAGGAAGGGTAGTTAGTAGACCTCAAGATCCCCACATTGTTGTTGCTGAATGTTTTAGAGGGGTGAGCAGTAAGTGTCAATGACATGTGAATAGCGGGGGAAGGTAAGTCCCCTACGTAGGAACTAGTGCAGTCTTTCATTGTGATCCTAGGCCTTGGTCCGTCCACAATGGTTTCATCGTTAGTGCAAGGGGTCTGGTTCTGCTGAGTCCTAGGAAGTGAGGAAGAGGTGGAGGAGGTGCTACGGGTGGTAGATGAGGTGAGGGGTTTCAGCGCGGAGGCAAGATTCTCATTTTGTCAAATTGTTCCAGATTTCGGTCAGAAGCTTGTATGAGTTTATTCCCATTGTTGTATACGGAAACTGCGAGATCAGCATTGAAGTCTGGTGAGGGTATTAATGTTATTCTGAACCCGTGCGGTGTTATCTTATTGGTTTGGAGTGGAACATGGCAGTTAAGACTCTTCTCCATTGGCTCTTCTGTTAGTGAAGAAGATGAGGTTGTTAACCACAAAGTCTTTTGAGGTGTAAAAGTAGGCATCAGAGTCAAGTGTTTCAGGGTGCCGTTTGAGTAGATTATGTTTGAAGTTCTTAGCAGCATTTTTAGATAGGTTAGGGGGGTAAACAATCTTAAATGAATTGTGACCCACCCGTGACAGCAGGTAATCGTTGGGGTGGGTGTTCTTTGGAGCCATGGAGAAGTGGAAGCAATGGTGTGATATGCGTAGATTTCAAAGTAGAGAAGTTGAAGGATTATTATGGGAGTATTACTTGTGTGTAAACATATTTGTTGCTCAGCTAGTCAAATTTTCGTTCTGCGTCAAGAAGAAATTGACATCCTGTTTCAAATAGTGAGTACTATTTAATCAAAGAGTAGGCATATTGGCGATAGAACTAATAGTGTTGCAGATCTTAGGGAGACTGTAAAGGATCAGTGAAACAATCAGGTCTATGATAGGCAATGAAGAAGCAACATTACAATATGACCGCTTCTTAGGTGGACCACAGTGAATAGTCCTACCTTTCTTTTAATGAGTGTCAAGTTGCACAATGAGTAGTCCTACCTTTCTTTTAATGAAATGCGAAGTTGCACCAAGTCCCCTTTTCCTTTCTATGCAGCGCTAGACTGACAGTCCTATGTCTATTTCACTCAATCTGAAAAACGGGCGCCATTTTGGAGAAGAGTTCTTCATGTCACAGCTGGAGAGAGAGAGCCCCATGATGGAGGATGGCCCAAGCCTAGCAAAACCATCCCATTTGTAAAATGGCAACAAGATAACCCCAACAATCAAAGTCTCAGACCTCGAACATCACGCAGCACCGACATCAGGCGAGTGAAAGCTTGATGCAAACAACCAAAGATGCAAAGATCAAACAACCAGCAGCATACTCCCTGGGACACACAGCTCACTGGTAGCCCTGATGGTGCTCATGCAAAGAAGAACAGCCGGTATAGTCAGTGGGGGGAGGGGGGAGGAGTATATAATCCCCAGGCGGACATCCACTGAATAAGACACGGTCGGCTAGCTGGTCAATGCACCACAGATCTGAGCAAGCCCCTGCAATTGTGAGTCTCTCTGCAGCCGCTCCCAGGAGAATGGCACAAGAGAAACAGACTCACCCTCCGCCCGGGTGTAACAGGTCTCGCTAAATCACTTCCACGGGAGCAGCAGTCATGTGACCCACACTGCCCCTCATCTCACAGGCAACGAGCACACCAACGATGCTGAGGTTCCGGTCGTAGGGGGAGTCGGGCGGGACACCCAAACCACTGCTACGCTACATGTTGTTGGCACTCCCCTAACTTAATGCCCTTGCCAGAGAATGTTGGTGTAAATAAAGCCTGTACACAGAAGCTTTGAAACCATCAAACAGGATAAGACATGATGGTGCGAAACGTTACCCTGAGTTGACACACACATACATACAGCCTATGAAGCAATCTTCCTCACATACTGGATCTTAAAAGTGTGTGTGTGAGTGCGTGTGTGTGTGTGTGGGCATGCAGAGCAAAGTGCAAGTGTGTGTTCAGTGCAAATGTGCAATGCAGACTGCCTGTAGATCTGAGTGCATGTCACACCCCCCAGTCAGTCAGTGTTTTTAGATAAGCAGCACAGGGCTGGAGAGGCAGCATACACTACCAGATCCTGTGCACTTCAGCTTTTGTTACACTAAATCAAAAATGAACTACTGCTAAAAATGCACATATGTGCAAAGAAGAACTAATACTAAAAACTATTGATTATGCAAATCATTTGTGGTGAATTTTTATTTGTGCACATTAAATGCGTACATACTTTTCTGAAAGGTGTTGCCAGCTCGCTCTGATTTATGAAAACCTTGTATAGGCATATTATATTGTTGCTAGTATCAGTGGCATAACTAGCCCTTTGGCTGCCCTTGGCGGTCCTTGCGTTTGCGGCCACATTGAAGAGCGGGGGAGGTGCTGCCGAGATTCTGCCTATTGCTGCCACGCGACGGCCGCATTGTAGAGCGGTGGGGTGCTGGCGATTGCCGCCCGAGACGGCAGGTAAGAGCGGGAGGAGGCCGTCGCCCCAAATCTCGTGCCGCCCGGGGCGGACTGACCCCCCCGCCTCCTCCTTCCTACCCAACTGGTTAGTGGGAAAAGCTTTCTTTTGAAGATGGGGTCGCTGTTCAGCAAATAGTCCCTTTCTGCTCCTGCTGCTCCAGAAACAAAACACCTCAAGCATTGTATTGGAAGCACTCAATAGGTAGAAGAAATATACCCAATGGTCAATAGCATGCCAGTGAGAGAAAAATACTCCCAGGAGATTGACAAAAAGCCCGTCCATCTATATTTTTTATAAAAGTCCTCATAAAATCTGGCAGACAGCTCTGGGTGTCTGTAGCCAGGCTTAATCACTCTGTAACGAGTGACCTCCGAGTGATCATCTAGGTGCCACCTAGATAAAGCTGTGAGTGATGTTACTTATTGAGACCATGGATTTCTGAGACTGAACCTCTAAATTGGAGCTTGATCTTGATTTGTCAGCAGCACCTAATGAGATATTTGGTGTTATAAAAAACTCTGATCAAGAGACCATGTCACTACTTGATAGGACAGCTAAACATTTAAGTTCTTTCCATTCCATGGTTAGAATGTATTGGGCATACTGTTAAATCCTTTGGACTGGGGTATAAAATGCATTACAAGGAAATGAAGCAGCAGTGCACAATAGACAACAGAAACTATTGTAAATATCGACACATTTACTAATTGTGAATCCAAGTTTCTAATTCCATGACATTAGCAAAGGATGATTGTAAACAATTCATATTAAATTATCGAATTCATGAGGGGGAAATAATGTCTTTTTAAAAAAAATTATCTGGAAGAATCAGGTCACTCATAAATGGTGAGTGCAATATTTGTGGTCCGGCTAGGCCGCAGTGCTTACTTAAAAAGTAATAATAAGTGCCAGAACCCAAAAACGTTCTTCTGAGGTAGCCGTCAACAGTGCCTCCCACTGCTGGCTCTCTCCATAACCTCTTGTGCTACTAGATGTTTTTTTTTCCCTTTGCCTGATAGTGCCTATATCGCCCTTAATTTGCACTCAATTGATACTCCACTAGATTTTGGAGCATGATAGTAATGCCACTATATACGTTGCATTTTGCCATATATTTAAAATAATCAGCTTTCCACGTTTATATAGAGATCGGTTGACATTGATTTGTTCCTTCCCTGGTGTGAGACTCTTGTCTAGTTCAGATTTTCCTTTGTAGTATGATTTTTGTAGCTCAGACGTTGTGCGCTATACTCTAGCTCTAAAACCCTCTGCCCACAGAGGGCAGCCCAGGCCAAACTATTCCACTCAAACATAAGCAACCTTTATTTTTCTTCTCACCCAAAGCATAGGTCCCTGATTTGGGGATGCCTGCCTTGGTGATAAAGTAATGCCCCGGGCCAGAAATGTCTTCCTTTCAGAGAAATCATCTGGCAATCTGTCAAAGTTTCTCGCATAGTCAAGACATACTCACTCTTCCACAGAGTGTGCCCCGATGCTTCTCAATAAGTCTTTCAGGGTCAAACACTCTGTGCTCATCCTTTTGATTGCTCTCCTATTCTAAGCCAATACAAAGCCATTATAGGTGTTTTCGTTCTCATTTTAGACTTATTCATAAAGGGGATCTGCTCCATAGGCAAGTCATGGGTGTTTCATCTGTCAATCTGTTGTCCTGTCGCACTTAGTTTAGACTATTGTTTCTCAACCAGTGTTTCAGGGTTGGAGGCTCTGGCCTCAACTATTATACGCCTATTACTGGAAAATTGCTGACCGGGTGACTTGCTAGAAACTGCTGTGTCCGATATGGCTTCAGTGACAAAAGAGCACACATCTAGCCCACCACCATAGCCAAACACACTAAAGTCTTTGTAACCTGGATTGGGGATCAGGAGGGCAGAATCAGACGCAGCAATATTTGATTTGTTGGACTGCCAGAGAACATCGAAGGGAGCTCTATGGTCGCTTTCCTTGAGGACCGCCTGCAGGAGGTGGCCACCCCGAGGGCTTATGCAAGTACTACAACCTTGAAAGATCCCATAGGGTGCTGGCCCATCCCTCAGCAGCTGACACACCCCCAGGGCCGGCTTGGCTTGCATCCTCCATTTCCTTGACCTGGATTTCCTGCTCTGACAGCAGGCCCCTTCCAAGTGGAAAATGAGAAGGTCTCAATTTTTCCCAATTGTACTTTAGTTGTGCAATGGCATTGGGCATCTTTCCTGGATGTGAAAAAAGACTGTGTGAACTATCTATCTCTTATGTGATACTGTTATCAGCCAGACTGCATGTCCAGCTTGATGGACAGTCCATGTTTTTTGACACCCCCAAATGAGGTCTGGATCTGGCTTGATGCTTATGATACCTGTGACTGTCTGGATCAAACGCAGGACCCTCCTGCGCCTAGGCAACTCATTTGAAGAAACATAGGGGGACTCTCACCTCACCATTGTGAGCTTGGGCTGGCAGGAATCAGGCCCTGGCTGCGGCTGCACTGCTGGGGCACCCCATTGCAGGTAAGAGATGTGGTGCTTCCTCTGCTGAGGATTCTGGCTCTGGCACTGACTGCGTCTCAGGCTCCGACTAGCTTTGTATCCCCTCGTGTCACACCTGGATCTGCTGATGACATTGTCTAGAGACTTCACCCCTCACCTGAGTTTACTCAGAGGGTATCCAGCCCTCAACTGTTTCTCTGCTCACTTAGTGTACGGGACTCAAGTGCCCACTTAGCCTTCATTGTGTTCATTGTTTTTGTTGGGAAATTCCGGGGTAGAGAGGCTTGATCTCATCACTATGTGTTTCTCCCCTCCCACTCAATAACCTTGAGTGATCGGTCCACTGCGACCTCAATGAAGGTGAGATTTTGTTATGAGTCAACACGGTTAGGATAGAGCGCTTTGGTAAACCTGACCATGTGGGGTCCTGTTGGGGGGTTTTCTTGATGTTTACCCACCAGAGTTGGTTGTTGATTATTTTTTCCACTGGGGTTCACTTTTCCCATTTGCTCGATCCATATGGCTGCCTGGACTGAGTGGGGATGGAGAGGTCTCACTGGTTTGGGCTCTCTCGTTTTTCCCATGGCCAGCACTGCTCCTACCCTGAAGGTAAGTACTTGGAATGAGCATGGTCTCAATTCCCTGAACAAAAGGTACAGAATAATTTTTTTTTTGAAGATGTAGGGGGGATTTACAAAGATTTTGCGTCACAAAAGTGATGCAAATCGGCACAAAATCTTTTTTTTCCAATTTTCTTTCCAGCGCTAAACATGTTTAGTGCTGGAAATAATGGAAAAGTAATGCAAAGTAGGGCATGGCACTGCTTTACATTACTTAGCGCAATGGGGGTATACCAAGGGTGGAGCATGGGCATTCCCATGCAACCACCCAAGGTTTCTCATGCATGCTAAACCCCTTTCGGAGCTGTTTGCGAGCGCCATGAGACTTTCGGGTGATGTGTGCGCTGTATAAATGCCCTTGATTTGATTTGATTTGAATTTACTAAATAAAGTAGATTGGGTTTAGCGTGAGAAAACTGTGCCCTTTTAAAGTAGACGCAAGGAAGGAGAAATGTTTTCATTTCTCATTCCTTTTCCAACTTTGCATGCGTGCTGCACTGTGCTTCATGCATATAAAGTGGGAAAAGCTTTGCATCTTGTCTAGGCATGGTATTTTGTACAGGAAGGCTACCCTTCCTGTACAAAACATATTCTAGACTCATGCGCACACACTAGCGCTATGGTGCTAAGGTGTGTGCGTGGCCCATGGCAGATGTAATCAGCGCCGGGGCAAGGGAAAGTGGAGGAGAGAGCCCTATCTTTGAAAATATGGCTCTCTCCTGCTCCCTCCCTGTCGCGAATCGCAAGGCACGTTCGCAGGGGGGTGCGCTGCGTTAAATGGAGTTTTTGTAAATCTCCTCCTTAACACCTTGACCGCGGCGCAAATTCTGCCGCGGTGCTGGCGATTTATTGAGTGGGCGGGGTTCGGACGGCCCCTGGCCGTCCTCTGCACATGCCCACTGTGACGTCGGACGGCCGGGGGCCGTCCGACGCATGGAAGGGGTTAAGGTCCAGATTAAACTCCTCCAGGAAACCCACCTCTCTGAAGTAGAAAGCCAGGCACCACAGAAGCACTGGTGCAATAAAATGTACACTACTACTTATATATAATTCGCTAGAGGGTGTTAATTTCGGTGTTCCCAGGACTTCCTTTCCTTTCCAAATTGAGATCATTGATCTGAAGGGTCGGTACATCGTGCTAGAAGGCAAATTGGATGGTAAAGATATAGATTTTATTAACGTGCACACCCTAAACACAGATCAGCTGACTTTCTTTTGCTCCATATCACCACACATCACCACCATACTGCATTATCCACTGCTAGTTGGTGGAGACTTTAATTGCAGAGCTGAAGTTAGTCTCGAAAGGTCATGACCCTCCCTACTTCTCTGATAAGAGTGCTAAACTCTTTCATCATTGAATAGCAGAGTAGGGTCTCATGGATTCCTAGAGGGCTCACAACCCAAGGGTCAGAGAATACTCCTACTTCTCTTTCATGCATGACCTGTCTGTCTGCATTGATACATTCCTGTGCTCTGTGCAACTCCATGACTGGGTGATACAAACTGGATACTTAACGAAAACCCACTCAGACCATAATCCACTACTGCTGACCTGCACCTGGGGAATTATTTGGCCCTGCGTCCCAACCTGAAATGTTGCCGCCCTGGATGACCCCGTCTTTAAGCCTGACTTAGGGGACGCAATTTGCAGCTATTTCACAGAGAAAGAGTACACAGCTTCCTCTACCCTGGTGGAGTGATAGGCATTCAAGCTGGTAATCTGGGTGTACTGCATCACCGAAATGGCCCAATTGCATAATGAGATCACCCAACAGGAGGACCTCTTAACAGAGCTGGAGCTGCATAGCACCGGCTTTAACTTGCCCCCCCGATAGAGAGGAAAAAACACCTGGCACTGAAGAGCGGCTCAAAACCTAATAATATTGAGGTTACACTTTATATGCTCATGGTGAGGGTGACAACAAGGCTGGGAGATTGTTGACATGGCTGGCTAACCCTGGCAGATGGGGTTCCCAGACCATCCAGATGTGCGACCCTAATGATAGGTTGGTGTATACCCAAACTGATATTAATGGGATTTTTTTTAGCTTACTACCCTCAACTCCATCCAAGATAGGGGACAAACCACACCCAGGACCTATATGACTATGTTATTGCTGGCGGGGCAAAAAGGCTACCAGCTCCAGTGGCTACCTCCCTGGGAGAGAAAATAATGGTCCAGGAAGTGAGGGAGGCATCAAGGTATTGGCCAGGGGCAAAATATCTGGCACAGATGGTCTACTCATCTATTTTTACTCAATATATGTTGATATATGTTGATACCCTTGCCTCTATCCTAACCTAAATATTTAATGAGGCCAGGTCCTCTGGTTGTCTCTCTTCAACGTTATAGGAGGCCCTAGGCACCATGGCCTACAGCACCTGGATACCCTCATGGGTAACTAGCCACGCTTTATATATCCTGATTAATTACTCGTTCCCCTCCTAAAGATGGATAAAGCTGATCGAGTAGCCTCCTATAGACCCATTTCCATCCTCAATATGGACTATAAGATACTGCTAAGGTCATCTCCTATAGACCCCTTTCCATCCTCAATGAGGACTATAAGGAACTGAGCAAGGTCATGGTTAATAGATTACTTCCCAATATAGCTAACCTCATCCATGAGGATCAATCAGGCTTTATACCTACCTGCAGTATAAGACACAATATCCGACAACTGATCCACGTAAAGAATGGCCTGTTGGTTGAGTACCCGAAGGCCCTCGTGATTGTCGTGGATATCGAGAAAGCCTTCAATTCTTTAAGATGGGACTACCTATATATTAAGATGGCTAGCATGGGGTTGGGCAGAAGATTCCTTTGCTGGATGTGCCTGATACACCCGGCCCCAGTGGCTCATGTAAAGACCTGATGGACAAATATGTCCTCCCCCTGCAATGCTGCTTGCTGTACAGACCAGTGGCAGAAACTCTTTGGTGTGCATGAGGTGGTGAGGGACCTGAACCTCCTGAACACAACTGCCTAAGGAATATTTGCACCATGTCCAGATGACAGCGGGCGATCACTCTCCTCTAGAACATTGGGCCTCTGACAAGGCCCTGGAAATCATGGATGATGACTGGCTTAACACCCGTTGCATCTCCCACAATGCCCAATACAAGCTGATTCCGAATTATTACCTCCATGAAGTATACCTGACTCCCAGGAGCACATGTAATATCAATATGATGGCAGTGGTGATTATAAGAACAGTCAGCACCTCTGTTAACGTATTACACAAGTATAAACTAATATGTCATGTGGCGTGCTCAATGTTGACACTGTGCCATCCACAGTGTCCCCCTGTGCAGAAAGGAAACTTCCTCCATGCACATACAATCTAGAAAGCCAAAAACAGAGCACAGCACCAATATAAGTACCACCTGACCAACAAAAGTCAGTAATGTATTTTAATTGCCCAAGTACATCATGACTCAAAACGATCCAAATGGCAAGAACATAAACAGCATATATTTATTTGAACAAGTTGCCACGTAGTTGTAGAAAATCCACAGCCGACACGTGTTTCGTCGAAAAACAACTTTCTCAAGGCTGTTGATAAAACAAATACATCTGATTTTCTAATTTATCAAAAAAGCATAATAATACAAGAGGGAGAACTTACTAACTTCTATCAATTTCAACATTGGAATATCTCCTTAACTTAATCCGTGCAAGACCGAAAATATTTTTGCAGAGAGTGCCAAGGGAAAAGTAACCAAGAACCGGAGAGACCCATTCAAAGAAAAAAAACGTGAGTTCAGAAAAAGAAGAGCAAGGAAAAACAGTTTCGAAAACAGTCCCTACCCCAAATTTATAGAAATCCGTGGTCACACGAAAGATTGCTTGCAGACGATTAGTGCGTAAAGGAAGCCACCACCATGTCTCATCTCCACATTAGTTCATGCCTCCACATCATGTGAGGTTAAAAGGAAGAAACAAGGATTCAAGAGGCTGTCAAGTATGTGTACCTTACAGTTGCATCTAAGTGTTGTAGGTTCCAGCAACACAGGCTGTTTGGTTTACGGTCGAAATTTCGCAACGGTACTAGGCAGTCTCTAGTGATCCGTATGAGTAAAGACCTGACAATGAAAAGGAATGTGTACTTGATATTATCCAGAAGGCAACGTCACAAAGCAGGAGAGTATGATCTAACACAGCCTCTCAATTTACCCCACTCTAAAAACCCTTTTTATTATCGACATAGGTATTTCGTCATCTTACTTGATTAGTGAAGGTAAGTTCCAATTTCCCCGTTACGATAGTCGGTTCAAAAGACAACGTCAACAAAAGCTCCTCAGTAGATTAACGGTCCATTCCCCAAAATCTACAAAGAATAATAATTACAAGAATATGAAAACAGTGTAGCTCCGCTTTTAACATACTGCTGTTAACACTTCGCAATAGGCCGCTCCACGGAGAGACCAAGCCTACACAAAATCCGAGATGGACCCGCTTACCAACAAATATATCTCAAAATAAATATGGGGTCAAACTACTAAGCTATTTAAAGTCAAGTGAGCGGTCCCCGTTACGATGGACGTTTAAAAAACCCGCGTCAAGGCTCCTCAATAAGTTATCTGTCTCGCCCTGACATCTATGAGACGGTGGTACAAAGAGAACAATGTGGGAGTATAACTCAACTCCTCTCCCGCAGTCCATCCCAATTTGGAAACTTGGCCATTACCACCCATCGCCTTAACACTCACCCATGCTGTGTGCCGAGCTGGTTCCCGACGTGTTCAAAAAAGTGCAACCGTTCACTAAATCGACACTGTCTATAAACCAAGACGCATTTAGCGTGCGTCAAAAGAACGGAGTAACGTGCTTGTGACATCATATGTACGGTGCCACTGTGCACTGCCATACTTGTAGTTTTAGTAGATCCCCATCTAACTACGAGAAGCATTTAAAAGTGATTTATGCTCGTTCTCATAGTAGATTAAAATTCAGTCTGAGTATTGAATCTATCATCTAAAATAATGTGTGTATTAAGAAGTCTAAAATTCTAGAGCGAGCAAATAATAAGGTAGGAAACACAAAGTTAATACATGAATCTAGTAACGTGTAGAATTGATCGATCTAACGGAGAAATACCGAGACTGATGGATAGCGGTAACATGTCCTGTAACAAACACGGGCATCAGAAAATCTAAGCGTAACCCATTCACTATGCAATTCCCTGTCTGAGAGCTATCACTAGTATATACAGTATTAGTTAGTAGAGGAGAAAAGTCCCATGGAAATAGTTAAAAGCAGGTAATGATTATGTCTCATTGTTATACATCATTGTAATCATTGCAAAGTTCCTATTGAGGAGGGAACACACAATATTGCAACTTGAATGGTATGTCTGAAATAGTTAAAAGCAGGTGATGATTATGTCTTATTGTTATACATCATTGTAATCATTGCACAGTTCCTATTGAGGGAGGGAACACACAATATTGCAACTTGAATGGTATGTCTGAAACCAGACAACACCTAAACATCACATATCCTAATGTTGACAGATAATCGTTCAGAATAAGCAGTAAAAGCAATTGTACAAGGTTTCAAACAGACCCTCATTAATCAGATTAAATTCCATGAAGTTAATCACAAATCGTATGCAGGTCACATGTCCATCATCCTGACCACTCCTGAGTGAGTCTAAGGCCTTGCAGGCTAAGGTTATATTAATAATAAATTTATGCATTGGCATGCAATTGGTATCCATAGATAATTACAACAAACATGACTGTTACGCAGTTACACCGGTCTGAAGAAATACAAAGAGACCGATAGCAGTGGATCTCATAACAGGTACTTATCATATGATTCACAAACACTTACAGGTACCCCATATATGGCAATACACAGGTGGAACTCTACATGGGGTTCAGCCTCTAAGAAAAACATACATTTCTCTATCAGTGTTGAGGCCCTGGTCTACAGATCTCAATTTACAGATCCAAGAGGCCTCTAGTTTGCGTAAAAGCTGAACCTTGTCCCCCCCTCTTGGATTATCCGATACTGTCTCTAGCCCATGAAATCTCACACTGGATAGTTCAGCTGGACCGTGCATGGCATTAAAATGCACTGCTAGTGGATAACTTGCGTTTCCAATTTTAATTGCCCGTAAGTGTTCCTGTATTCTTTCTTTCACCGGCCGTATTGTACTGCCCACGTAGATTCCCTTACATATGCAGACAATACAATAGACTATGGATTTTGCGTTGCAATTCATAAAGGATTTAATCCTATGCTCCGTTGGTGTATTGTATTTGAAACTCTTAATTCTGTCCAGCGTATGTGGGCAGACAGAACAGTGCCCACATTTGTGAAATCCAAGTGGAGGTGTACCTATCCAGGTAATGCCCCTCTTATCCTGCCTGGGATTATAAAAACTCGGACTTAGAATGTTTCTCAGTGTTTGGCCTTGTTTGTAAATGATGTTAGGCCTCTCAGTTATGACCTTATTAATATCTGAATCCAGCCTTAGTACATGCCAATGCTTGTGAACAATTTTGTAAAATAGATTGCTGGCTGAGTTGTAGGTGGTAACCAGAGACACCCTCTCTTTATATTTATTGTTGGTCTTTGTCTTAGATTTATGGGTCAGCAGACGGCTTCTATTCAGACCAAGTGCCTTCCTTCCAGCTTTTTCCAGTATTTTCCCATCATATCCTCTAGATTTAAATCTGTTGATCGCCTCATGTAGTTCTTTCATGTATATCTCATCCTCACTGCAATTACGTCTTAGTCGTGTAAATTCCCCGAATGGTATTGAGTTGACTTGCGATTTGGGATGTGAAGTATCCGCATGTAAAACAGAATTACACGCGGTTGGTTTTCTGTATAGTGCAGAAAGGATGGAACCATCTTTGATATACAGCCTGAGATCAAGGAAGCTAATCTCTTCCTTATTTAGATGGTACGTAAACTGGATGTTGAATGTGTTGGAATTGAGAAAGGAACAGAACTCATGTAAAGAGGCAATGTCACCTGTCCAAATCAACAGGACGTCGTCTATATAGCAACCCCAATAAATTACATAGTTCATCAATGCTGCTGGACATTTAGACCAGATGAAAAACTTTTTCATCCAGCCTACAAACAAATTTGCAAAAGAGGGTGAAAATTTGGAACCCATGGCTACCCCTCGATGTTGCCTATACCATGTACCATTGTGAAGGAAAACATTGTTCTCTAGGACCAGAGTAATCATGTCTAGTAGCATCGACGTGTGTTCCCATAGGGAAGCATCTCTCTTGACCAGATAGTGTTTAACTGCTTCCATCCCTAAGGTACTGGGAATGGAGGTATAAAGAGAGCATATGTCTAATATCACAAAGCAACAATCCTTCGTCCAACTAAAGTCGCTAAGCTGATTAAGCAGATCCTTAGTATCGAGGATAAACAATGGCAAGTTCTTGACAAATGGTTGTAAGAATTGGTCAACATACTCTGATATGTGTTCTGTGGGGGGACCCGATACCCGAAATTATCGGTCTACCAGGCGGAAAATTTCCTGGTTTATGGATTTTTGGTAGTGTATATATACACGGTGCTACCGGATTTGAGATATACAGATATTTGTACTCCTGTTCGTTAATGAGACCTAGTTCCCTCCATCTTTTGAGTTTGCTTTCCAGTAGAGAGGTAATGGACTTCATCGGATTTCCGGTAAGAGCAACATAGGCATCAGTGTCAGATAGCTGCCTATCGATCTCAGCGAGGTAATCTAGGGTGTTCATAAGAACTAGATTACCCCCCTTATCTGCTTCCTTAAAGATCACATCAGGAAGTTGTGTGAGTTCTCGTAGAGCATTTCTCTCCCCACTCGTGAGGTTGTCATTTCTTAAAGGTTTCCTGAAATTATACGTGTCTTCCCATGCATATAGATCTGTAGTCACTAATCAGAGGAAGGTTTCCATCATATTATCACTGCCCAATGTAGGTTGAAAAATGGATTTGGGCTTAAAGCCACTATCTGTACTTAAATCCGGAAAAATGTCTAGATCTGACAGAATTTGTGGTATGGTAGGTGTATTGTGTTCCTCTTCATTAATGGCTAACAGGGTTTGTATATTCAATATGTCTTGGATGGTCCTATCACTAGGTGTACTGTGTGTGCTGGGCCGATCAGTTGTCATTTTAGGATTCAAGGCAAAAAAAAAGTTTAGTTTAAGATTACGCACAAATTTAAAAACATCTATATGCATTTGATTAAAATCAGGTT
This sequence comes from Calotriton arnoldi, assembly GCA_963921515.1. NCBI lineage: Eukaryota > Metazoa > Chordata > Amphibia > Caudata > Salamandridae > Calotriton > Calotriton arnoldi. Next base: position 201,047 of record CAWUFW010016974.1, on the reverse strand, counting down.
TAGAGGCTGGACAGAAACTAAGGCCCTTAGACAAGAGTTTTATTTCATCAGAACTTAACACATGCTCAGATAGGTTCACAATGGCAATTTCAGCAGAATTTCCGGTATTTTGCACATTTCCGACAACATTGATATCATCAGTCACATATAACAAATCTACTTGTTCATTGTCTTGGATCTGGTTCGATATCCGTCCTTTCCTGTTTCTCCCTGATCTATTGTAGCCCCTCCTGGTCTTGTGGGCGTGTTTTGGCGCTTGTTGAATTCTGACTGTTTCCCTTCCGAAATCTTTCTACCTCCCTTAAAAAAGAATTAGAAGTAAGGTCCTCTCTCGATTTACCTGTAGTCAGACTGGTACTAGGCCCCTCATTGGTGTCACTTCTGATACTAGAAATATCAGACTCACTGTTAGACACACCGCTTGCCTGGTCACCCAAGTTAGGGCTATTTTTAATGGTGTTTAACTGAATGTTGTCAAATTTGCGTGCAAAGGTAAATACACGCCCAGATCTATAATCATTGTCACCTCTCTTGAGTTAAATAAGTATGGCTGTGCACAGTGGCACCGTACATATGACGTCACAAGCACGTCGCTCCGTTCTTTTGACGCACGCTAAATGCGTCTTGGTTTATAGACAGTGTCGATTTAGTGAACGGTTGCACTTTTCTGAACACGTTGGGAACCAGCTCGGCACACAGCACGGGTGAGTGTTAAGGCAATGGGTGGTAATGGCCAAGTTTCCAAATTGGGATGGACTGCGGGAGAGGAGTTGAGATATACTCCCACATTGTTCTCTTTGTACCACCATCTCATAGATGTCAGGGCGAGACAGATAACTTATTGAGGAGCCTTGACGCGGGTTTTTTAAACGTCCATCGTAACGGGGACCGCTCACTTGACTTTAATTAGCTTAGTAGTTTGACCCCATATTTATTTTGAGATATAATTGTTGGTAAGGGGTCCATCTCGGATTTTGTGTAGGCTTGGTCTCTCCGTGGAGCGGCCTATTGCGAAGTGTTAACAGCAGTATGTTAAAAGCGGAGCTACACTGTTTTCATATTCTTGTAATTATTATTCTTTGTAGATTTTGGGGAATGGACCGTTAATCTACTGACGAGCTTTTGTTGATGTTGTCTTTTGAACCGACTATCGGAACGGGGAAATTGGAACTTACCTTCACTAATCAAGTAAGATGACGAAATACCTATGTCGATAATAAAAAGGGTTTTTAGAGTGGGGTAAATTGAGAGGCTGTGTTAGATCATACTCTCCTGCTTTGTGACGTTGCCTTCGGGATAATATCAAGTACACATTCCTTTTCATTGTCAGGTCTTTACTCATACGGATCACTAGAGACTGCCTAGTACCGTTGCGAAATTTCGACCGTAAACCAAACAGCCTGTGTTGGTGGAACCTACAACACTTAGATGCAACTGTAAGGTACACATACTTGACAGCCTCTTGAATCCTTGTTTCTTCTTTTTAACCTCACATGATGTGGAGGCATGAACTAATGTGGAGATGAGACATGGTGGTGGCTTCCTTTACGCACTAATCGTCTGCAAGCAATCTTTCGTGTGACCACGGATTTCTATAAATTTGGGGTGGGGACTGGTTTTGAAACTGTTTTTCCTTGCTCTTCTTTTTCTGAACTCACGTTTTTTTTCTTTGAATGGGTCTCTCCGGTTCTTGGTTACTTTTCCCTTGGCACTCTCTGCAAAAATATTTTCGGTGTTGCATGGATTAAGTTAAGGAGATATTCCAATGTTGAAATTGATAGAAGTTAGTAAGTTCTCCCTCTTGTATTATTATGCTTTTTTGATAAATTAGAAAATCAGATGTATTTGTTTTATCAACAGCCTTGAGAAAGTCGTTTTTCGACGAAACACGTGTCGGCTGTGGATTTTCTACAACTACGTGGCAACTTGTTCAAATAAATATATGCTGTTTATGTTCTTGCCATTTGGATTGTTTTGAGTCATGATGTACTTGGGCAATTAAAATACATTACTGACTTTTGTTGGTCAGGTGGTACTTATATTGGTGCTGTGCTCTGTTTTTGGCTTTCTAGATTGTATCCCAGGAGCACATGTTAATGGGGCTCAATAGGCCTGACAAAGGTGTCAGCTGGATGGGACAGATTTTCATCATGCGTTATGGGACTGCCCGACCCTCGCACCTTACTGGGACACGGCACTACACCTTATTAACATTGTCACACAACGGAATTTGGATAGGACTACAGTGGTCTGTCTTCTGGGGCTGTTCCCTAAACTCAAAACAAAGTTAACCACCAATAAGTTTGCTTACTTGGCTGTTGTCCTAGCTTGACAGCACTTGCCCATGCAATGTAGTCCCCCATGGCTCCTACCCTCCAGAAGTCCAAATGGTCTAAATGTGAAGGCGTTCCGCTTAAACTGGAGATGCAGAGAGGTCGGCTCAGCCCTGAACAAGAACAAACATGGGATCTGATATTACAAGATTGGCCGCTCATCGCTGAAGATGGTCTATTGCTATCGCTTTCAGGTGAAGAAACCTCGGACGAAGGATGAGGTAGGGGACCCAAACGTAGGGGCCCTGGTTTTAATTAATTCCCTTTCCCGATCTCATGCGGCTGGGCTGAAGATGCAGTTTGCGTACCATGGGATCTTAGCCATGCCCTCCTCCCTCGCACCATACTGGCACAATATCCGAACCTGGAATGTCATCTCAGTGGCAGTTTGTTTATGTTTCCTTTTTAGTTCATTGTTTAATTGCTCCATTTATCCCCTTCTCCCCATACCTATTACTGGCGCATTTTCAGACCTACCTCATGCACTGTGCTTGCGCAACCTGGCACTACAGAATTGTACTCTGGATTGTAGATTATCCTTTTTGATTTATACAACTAGTACCTTGTTATGCAAATTACTATCTCATTGATACCAATGTCAATGTTTTCACTGTGAGCTTACATACTGAACGATACTGTTCCTATGGTACCAATGCATGACATACCTAAAGCTTTAATAAAATATGTTGCAAAAATAGGTTTAAATAGGTCAACTGGGGCATAAACTCATACATCCCTGGAATATATACAAAAAGCTTGGTAGTGAGTCTATGTTCGCTAGGGCAATGCTGCCTCTCAAGGACAAAGGTAGTATTATACTCAAGGTCACTGACATTTTCAGGTTGATAACCGTTCAAACTTGATTGAGAGAGAGCCTTTGGTCATTTGTATTTGTGACCCAGATGCACATGAAATGGAAGGTATCTATCTGCCATCCCATTAGGAGGTTCAAGAGCATATCACTGTTTAATTGCCCTGAAGAGACGATTAGGTAAATAATTGACTCATCTTGGTTTAGCTTCAGGCCGGATATTAGGCAAACCTTTTCCATACTTTCACTTTGTATGTATGTATAGGTGCATACCATTAGCATAAAGCAAGACTTTATGTTGTATTGTTCTTACCCTGTTGCCCAAGCAAGCAGCTGTGGTACCAAGGCACCTATGAGTGGCGACAATGGGCATTTCTACCAATACTTCTTTACATAAGATCAGGCGATCTGACAATGTAGAAATTCGCTCATAGCCAATGCTTTAGCATACACCAATCTCACCATTCCAAGATATTCGGTCGAAATGCATTCTTTACAAGACCCTATTATGATAGTGCCAGCCTTTGAGGGTTAAGGGAAATCAGCTTATAAGCCTTTTTGCTATCCTTATCCTCAGTCATGGCATCATGAGGTTTGGTACTCAGAACCACTCTGCCCTTCCGCATGGACTCTGCCTGTTGCACCTTTTCCAAAGCCTCCTCTAGAACCAAAAGTAGTTTATCAGCCAGAATTGATGCAAGAGTTTTGTGCAATTCAGCCACTACATGGTTATCTCATTCTCTTTTATTTAAGATCAAAGCTTAATGCTTTGTGTTTAATTTTTTTATGCACAAAATCAGCACACTGTGTTTAAATACATGTAGGCTATGGATGTTTCACAAGGATTGATGGTAGTAGTGCTTGAGGAGTGTGATGTTTTAATGCAGAAGCTACAAAAAACAGAGCGCCAACCATTGGTTGGTGCACTGAGACTATTTGCAGTGCATAGCTAAAAATCTTTATTCATTGTCATTCATTCTTGACTTAATTCATCCACCTATTCCTCACCATCCAACTATTCATTCATTGACCCTTGCAGCCCTGTGTCCAATCTCCACCTATTCATTCAATGATTGGACATGATAATGCAAAATATGTTGTAAAATGTACCATATTTGCAATTAAAAAAATAATAATACTTCTTCGGGAGAAAGAACCCACCAGTCCCCCTTTCAGTGGTCAGACTCACTTGCTGGTCTTGCTCAATACATGGAGTATGGGTGGGCTGGTTAGAATAAATTTGCTAGGATTTCTTTTGGTTCCCAGTCCGGCCCTGATGCAGTACTATCATTGGACTCAAAATACCTGATTATCTCTGCATGTAAATCATCCTGGAAAGTGTCATTAAGCAATGGATTGGAGGCAGCTTCCAAGCTGGAGCCCAGCCCTGAATGACTCCTTGTGTAACATGTTGACTGGGGCAATTGATCTGAAAGCAGCCTATTCAAGTATTCGGACAATTTAAACCTGTGTATGTATACCCATACAGAAAACAAACACATTTTCAATTCTGAAACACACCCCAAGTGAATAAAATTAGAACACCTTTTCATTACCATGATGCTTCAACTAACAATCATCTGTCTATATCTTAAGTGGATAAACATGTAGTGAGCACTACGATTTCACCATAGGGCAGAAAGTACCAATGTCAGCTCTGTCCAACTTCCCAATCAATAGCACATATCTACCACATGGGTACATTTTTGTGTGTTTGACCAACAGTGGGTTCACAGGTGTTATCTCTATACCTGCACCCCTGGTAGGACGAGTGATTGCATCAATCTCTCAATTCCTTTATCAGCTTCACATTTTTTCCAAGGTGAGACGTGCATTTTCTGTATGAACATTATACGAATTCTCTGCCATCTTATGTGCAATCCCACCCTCTTTCTTTTTATATGACTTTTTAAACCCAATGTATTTCATATCATAAACTAAGAAGTAATTTAGAGTTTGACAGGTCAGGCATCCACCAAACATTTACAGATGTCCCGCCTGTCCCATTTAGAGTTTGTATTATATATACATTAAATGGGGCAGACACTATATCTGACAATGATGACAATTATTGGTTGTCCTACATTTACCAAACTCTAAACAGCCCCCAAAACATTCAGGCAGAGCCATTTCTGAGCTGTTCATTGTACGCCTCAGGTGGGGCTCTTGTCACTCAGTTGCACATGTCAAGACGGTGTTCTCCAAAGTCCACAGTTCAGACTTCCTCCTGCACTGCCTGTCATCATTAACAGCCTTGCTAAATACACCCTTCAGGCACTAAGTGTGACATGTATTTGTGACAATGGAAAGCATGTTACACTGGGAAAGTTTGAGGCTGCTTTTCAGGAAACCCTGATTTTAATTATTAATAAATTACCCCTAAGAACATCTTGCTGCCCATAAGGTAGGGGGCCTAATATTAAAAAGTATAACATGTGCGCAATAGAATTTGCATGTTTCTCCACTGACTAGACCCCAAAAGTTATTTTCACCTGCAGGGCTGGAGCAGGATTATAGAAAACATCAAAGTACAGACAGTAAACTTTAATCTAAATCTTGCAACAGGAAGTGGCTAAAATTGTCATTCATGGACTAATTTTCAAATTTATTAAAAGTCAAATTCATTGGTGAAGTTGGGGTTTTAATAAATATTTAGGAAAATCAACTTTTATATATTTTACCTTTTCCTTACCTTGAACTCTTTGGGGCAATTTGCATTAGCTTGGGAAAACTGTCTACCAAGTGCTTGACCTTAATGAGGTGAGAAAACAGCTTCAGAGCACGAACTCTGGTCTGGGTTGTTGGGAGGTGTTTTTCTTCCTCTTGCAGGAAGACCAGTTAGGGTGGACCCAGAATCTTCATTGACTTGTAAAAGGGCATGCCCTTTCATGAGTTAATGTAAGGTGAGACCTGGAGAGGGAACATTTTTTAGTCCCCCCCCAACAAACCTTTGTATCCCCAATTAGCTGGCACCAACTCTATTGGGAGGGGAGCTACCCCAAACCTGTTCTTTAGTGACCAGAGAGGAGGGTACTACTCATTTCCCTGATCACACTTCTGGGTGGGCACATAGGCTCTGTACAATTGAGGAAGGGTTTTTCCATCTTGAATTTTAGGATTAAGGTGCATTGTAGGGTTACTTGCGGTAGGGCAATCCGGAGCTCGTGCAAGGTGGGTAGGGTTGCCCTGGGAACCTTTAACTTATTGATTTGATAGGAACCAGGAGTCACCCCCACCAACTAACCAGTGCCAGCCACAAATGAGCACCAAAGTCACCCTCCTCAGAACACCTACTAGACTTGCTGAAGAACAGAAGAGGACTGAACCCTGCTTGCTGTGACCTGAAGGACTGGACCTGCTCCCTCTTGTACCCGAAGCAAAGACCTAAACTCCAAGGTCAGTGGCTGACCTCCTGTGTGGCTATTGGGACTCAACCAGGAGGAAGGGGGCATTTTTCCTGCTGTGACCATTGGAGACTGGTCACTTGTAAAACTGGTCTTGTGATGTCCTATGGCTGTTGTGTATGCTCCACAACTTGAGACTCCAACCAGAAACAAAGGTTCACACAGGATCTCTGTATAACACTTCGGAAGCCCAAGAGACAGTTGGATGCAAGAAAGGTCTTTGACTTTGACACTGCAGGAGGAATTTCAAGGAACTCAGCCAGCAGAAAACATCTGGGAAGATGTTCTTGATATGTGGCTTGAAGATAATTTCAACTGCAGAGTCAGGAACACCGGGGAAAAGCTGAGTCCAGGCAGAGGAACACCGGTGAAGAGCACATCCCATGGCAAGGGTTCCTCTCATCATCAGGTAAAAAAGTTAAGCACTTGGCCACACGGTGGCGCTTATCCTATGAGCCTGTACTAGATCCTCAAATCATGGGATCCTCAATTCTGCGGTAGGTGGAGAGTGAGCTACAGTGGGAAGCTGTGATCCTCCTGAAGCTTGAATTGGCATGGAGCTCACGAAAGGGGTAGATGACTCGGGGAAGGGTAAATGACTCAAGGGAAAGGCTTTGAGTGGATTTGAGGTGAAAAATATACACCCGATGCCTAAAGGAAGAAATGTCACATAATCAAGGGCCAATTGAAGATTGAATTGGTGATTCCTCCTTCCACTCCCTCTTTTTTGTCTTGTGGCCACCTGGGATGAGGTGAGTGAACTTGATGACTGTATTCTACTGAGTGTAAAGAGATCAAAGGTGGAGACAGCACTGATAGTATGGCCTTACTCCTTCTGCTTCCTGCAAGACTTCAGATCCTCACTCCCAAAACTGAGCCAAAAAAGTTATCCTTTCTCTGCTTCTGTAGGTATCTGGACTGCTGCATAAATCTGTCTTCTGCATCTTGTGACACATGTACATCAGTCTGCTCTGCTTGCACCAGTAATAGACATTCACATATCCCATTATTGTCCAGGTAACCATGCAGCAAGCCACTGCATTGTTTAGTGGACACTAATCAAAAATTGTAGGGTGGGGCCCTTATGCTCATGCGAATGAACCACCATTGTTTATTGCTGTAGGATTAGACATGGCTATCCCCTCTTGCTCCACTTAGCTAATATCAATTTTGAGCCTTTACACCCTGGTTAGATGGAGAAAAGGTTTGATTTTCATGATTATGGAGATTACACCCAACGTTTTATCTGATTTTTGGAGAACTATAAAGAGTATAGCATGAAGATAAATGCATTGTTTAAGTTGTTTGCTGACATAAAGGAAATGATAAGGAACAATTAACTAGCCTTCAACAGTAGCAAAAACTGAGCAGATGATTGTTTATTACAAAAAGATTACCTTCTTATTTGTCTTTTGTGTACAACTGCTCAAATAAACTCCTAAGCAGATTTAAAAAACTATTCAAAATGTGTCAACCAGCATTGGAGTTGATGTTCTTAAAAGACGTCATTTAGGGCCACCTGTATCAAAGTTTCATTTTGCATTCCCTAAATAGCGTATTTTAGGTAATTGCTATTTAGGGAATGCAAAATGGCATTTAAGAAAATAGCGAGTCCCTAATAGCAATTCCTACAGAGTCGCAATCACAATTAGGGATTCGCTATTAGAAAATGCTACTCCATTCACTCCATATGGCCTAAAGGTCTATAGGTGCTAATGGTTTGCATTACCTAATTTGTGATTACCTAATTGGTAATCACAGATTAGGAAATGCAAAACCAATGGTGTCCAGGGGCCTCAGGCCCCCCGAAACACACCATAAAACACAATGTGCACATGTAAAGAGCAAACATGCCCTAGGGACATGTGTGCGCTGTGTGGCACTTTGAAAAATGCATTTTTTTGTGCATTTTCAAAAACTTGTACATGGTTATCATTGACTTGGAGTCGATGGTAATAGCATTTCCTAAATGCCAGTTTGCATTTAGGAATTGCTTGGTACATGTGCTTCGGGAATCGCAAATTGTGATTCCTTATTTGGGGTCACAATTTTAGGTAATTGCAAACAATTGTGATTACTTAAATGCACTGCCAAAGCCTTTCATACATCTTGAAAGGCTATTTTGCATTTGCAAATGGTCAAATTTAGCGATTCGCACCGTTTCCGAATGCAAAATCAGTTGATACATGTGGCCCAGAATCCCCATTTTGCAGGGGTTTGGTTTTGGCTGCAGAGAGAATGAGTAATTCAATTGACTTTGGTCCCTTAAGTCATAAGGCTTTATGGAGCCAAGCATCACTATTGCTGTAGACCATTATTGAATGGTATGTTCCGGGAAGACCTTTTTAGAGTGACATAGAAGGGAAAGGTGATTATTCCCATACTAAGAAAATGTCCTTGATGTTTTTAACTCAATGTTTTTAACTAAGAAATTAAAAAAGGGTTGAGACACACGATTGGGCCATGTGAGTCTCAATAGATATCAGCCTTATGTCAATAAAAAAAACCTTCATAGGACAAAACTCAAACTGAAAACTGCAAAGGTTTATTTAAATTAAGAGTCATTACAGAAGGAAAAAGGTAGCTAGTTAGGCAACTTCAAATCAGCATCAATATTGCATAAAATAATGTAAACTGTGACAGGTAACAACATAAGGCTGACCTCCAGAAGAAGTAAATAGCCAGAACCAAAATATACTTCATAAATGTGCTCAGTCCAGGAGTCAAGAAGAGTCTAAGTATAAATCAACACGCAGACCAATGTGGAGTCTCTGCCTTCAAGAAAGTAAAAAAAGTCTGAGTATAAATCATTAGACAAACTGGCACAGAGTCTGCACCGTTCAAAAGGTGAGAAAATCTAAATATTATTCAGTGAGCAAAATGACATAGAGACTGCTCAGTTCGTAAGGCAAGAAAGGTCAGGAACACATTCCAAAAGGATTTAATGTGATAAATGTGATAAATCAGATATGAATCATTTAGGAGCACCTACTTTCATGCATTATTATAATAAGGCATACATAGAACATGAGAAAAATGACATGACTCTTATGCAACAAAGTGAAAACAATACACAGTGCAACTGTTTAGAGCAGACCCCGGCAAAGAGCCTTTACTATGTTGCAACTACAGGAACATTCAGCTCATTGCTTTCTTCCAGAGGAACACAAATTAATATATTTCAACTCAGCAAAATAAACACTACAATACAAATAATTCTATTTTGGGTATTTTCTGAAAAGGAAAAACTCTGAAGAGAAACATGCATGTAAGAAACTCATTCATGTAATTTTGAAAGCCACATTTTTTTCTGGCACTGAAACACAAATGCCACTGCAGGCTAACATCAGCCTAGTCATGTCATTTGAAGGCTTGTGTCAAGTAAACAAATTTAAGCTAAGCATTATTTTTTGTTTTTTAAAAATTGCTCTGACAGTAGCACCACTGATGCCCAAACCAAAATATTCTCCATTTTGTAAGCATTTAATGAGAGCCCTCTTAAATTGACCTTTCCCTGAGTGTTGTGTTGTGGTAGAAAGTTGTTGGGCACCAGTGAATGCCTAGTGCAATGCATTCGTGTAGAGAGGGCAGAGTCTAGAACCTTGGAACTTAACAAGGACTATGTCAAGTAGGCAGGCTTAGACAGCTCATGTTTTTGTAAAATTCCAGCTTGGATTGGGTTGCAATGTAGTCTACTCCCACTGATTGGAGTCTCTCACATGGATGATGGAGCGCTAGGGACAGCAAACCACAGTGTCTGTGAATGTCTTTTAATAAAGTAAACTTATTTTTAAGTAGCCTGTTTTCCTTAAAGTAAATAGTTCTCCATTAAAGAAAAGGTTTACTTTTTAAACTTTGTTTAATATTCACAAAGGGGAAGGGGTCCCAGTAAGACCCCTTTTCTTTTGAAAATGGCTCAGCACCCCAACTCGAGATACAAACTTTTATAAATGTTATATTGATTTGTGATACATCACTTGAAAATACCAAATTGGTATGGGGTTGTACTCCCATTTAAGGAGTCAGTAAAACTTTACTGACTCCAAAAATGGGATTAGTACATTAAAAAAGCATTTTGTGAACACAAATTCTGAATTGGAGTGTGCAAACGTAAAAATGCTTTGTATATCTGGCCCCTAAATCATAAAACCAAAGAGAAACATGTGCTTCCTCTGTTGGGCTGTAGTATTCTGTGAGACTTTCTAAGCAGTGGCACCAGGAGTACCCGTCATGGGAAAACCAGCACTAACGTCACAAACTGGAGGTTAGGTGCACTGGTCACAAAAAGTTATCTTCTCAGATTAGCCAGACATTTTTATTTACCTTTTAATTTCTATTTGCTTTAAACACTTTTTAATACCGACTTGCAGTTACAACTCCTCTCTTATATTGACTATTATTGTATCATCAAGGTAAGTGGAATTAGCAGTGTTAAAAATAGTAAATCTATACTTCCCTATATATGTTTACTGTGGCAATATGTTAGCAGTTGATATTCTGACGTTGATGTAAGTGCAGGCCGATATTATTGACTAATATTTTCATACACAACTGTTCAGCCTCAAAATATAGTGCTGCTGTAGGTTACAGTATGTGTATATCAAGTATAGCTGACTTGACCATCAGATTGGATTTAAGGTGTTCTAATGTAACTAATTTTTTTCCATGGGAGAGCCAACCTTGCCACAGTGAAAAATAACTTTGGGGATTTTCTATGACATGTAAAATTTAAGTACACATGTCCTACTGTTTAAATACCATGCACCCTGCCCTCTGGTTATTTAGGGCCTATGGCTGACTTATAAGCATTACAAATAAAGAAAAAGGTATATTTGCCAGGTCAAATTTGCAGTTCTAAAACTGCAGACTCAGGCTGCAGGGACAGGCCTGAAGACATACTTTGTACTGTCCCTTTAGTGGTGGCACAATAGGTGGGGTAGTCCATTAGTGTCATTTAACTTAACGGCCCTGGGTACAATGGGTACCAAATATTAGGGACTTATATGTACGTTAAATATGCCATTCCGGGGCTAGCTAATTCTACATGTTTTTAAGAGTAAGAACACATACACTGGGGAAGCAGCACCCAGTGTTTAGACTCCATTCACCAGCAATAAATTCCAGCAAAATGTTGGGGATTACCAGACAAAAAGGGCATTTTCTTACATTTGCTTACATGGTCTGGGTGCCTAATGCATACAGACTGTATGAAGAGTGCAATACAGTTTTAGCAAAATGTCACAAATATGGGCCTACTGCTCAGGCTTGGAGTAATCAGGAAATAACTGTAGCATACTGTAGAATCTATCATAAAAACCAAAACAACTGATAGATAGTTTAAACAAAGCATATTATGCTTTGAAGGACATTGCATGAAAAACCTGTTTCTCACTGGGTTGAATTTATTAATCCAATAACATCCAGAAACTGACCTGTAAACAGCACCTGTGAGTACCCGTGTTAACCTAGAGCAAGTGTCTACTCACCCGAACCCAAGATCATCCACCTCGGAAGCACTGGCCCCAGGAACAGCGAGACGCGTATCACTCACAATCTGACGCCTGACCCAAAGATGGCGGCTCCCCGAGGTCAGATACCTCCGACGCGCTGACGGCCTGCTCGACACAGCTTCAGGACAACAACGGCCCAGCAGCTCGAAGGCAGTACAGTTACTCTAAAAACGTTAGCAATCACTATTTTTAAGTGCAATTGCCTGCAGCAATCATGTACTTAATCAGAATTTCATCTCATAGAATGACTCAGAGTGTACTGCAACAAGACAAAACTATCAGTATCAAAGAAGGAGCTCTTTTCTATTGGCAGTTGTAACACCATAGTATCTTAAGTCAAGTAGGCACACTTAGCATTGGGCAGTTCAATGGCTGATTGGGCCTTGGAGGTCCTCTCTCTCCTTGCCCTGAGGCAGTCAGATTAACGGAAACCCCAGTGTGTTCTTCTTGCCAAAGTACTGTCACTGACTTGGCAGAAAATGTGGTAGGAAGTACTTTTGGTGATAATACAGGCTGGATGCTACGGGACTCTAACCTCCTTTTATATGTCCATCATCCCCCACATGGTGGCCCTGGACAAGATAAATTTCCTGGAAGACCGGAGGGTCAGAGAGGTAGTTCCCATACCACTGAACCCAGCTAACTCACGCCGTGGACTCGAATGCTAAGTATGTACTCTTAGAAAGAGAAAGATCGCATCTCTAACTATCACTAAGCCAGTGAGAGTGTTACCAACACCTAACACCTCCCAGTCCTACCTTTCCAAGTCCAATAAACTGGGTAGAGCTCTGGGTAGATATCTCCCTTTCCAACTGAGACAAAATGACACCTGCCACTTTATCTTCCCTCAGAGCCGCGACACCAAACTGCATGAAACCACATGGCCCGAACTCCTTCTCTATCATTTTTCCCCCCAATCTCTCACTAAAAGCGAAAAGAAACTTCAAACACAGAATGATCAGACAACACCCGGAAACACTATTCCCTGACACATACCACTGCTCATCCAAAGGCCAGCTGAAAATGGATCTCATCTTCCAAACTGAAAGACCTACGAAATGGAATAACATTCTTAGAACACACCTTCACATATCCAAAACAACTAGTACTCCCTTCAGCTGCAAACTGATGATCTCAATCTCAAACCACCCTACGCGCAGTGGCAACACCTCTGCGACCATCTACACCAACGGTACAGTCCTGATCCAAGCCAACAATGACAACCTTGAACCATTTGACTCCTTCTTCCCCACGCTACGTAACGCTCTCACTCACCCACGCTATTCCCACCCGAACTACTCCCTATCCACCGACCGTCTGACCCCCTGGAGAACTCACAAAACAATATCAAGACCTATTCCTCCAACTCCAACTCATCCCCCCCGGACACCACCCTCTCCTCCTCCTACTCCTCCCCTGACGTGCACAATGCATACCTCTCTTCCAGAACAAACCGGAGATGCATCTCAGATGGGACTCTCCAACCCCCTACCGACCGCCACTTCCCCCCTCTCAAAACACTATACCCAACAAACAACTAGCGAAACTGACCCTCAATCAATGACTCCTAACTCCCTCCTTCCACCGGCTCGCAAGAAGCGGCCGCGTGAACCACGACGTGATTCTCCACACCACATATCCTTGGTGACCCACAGGTCCAACATAGGCAGCACTAACACTGTAAGCCAAACTCCCAATGACAAGCTCTCTCCACGGATCACCTCGCTCAGGACATCCTAAACCCAGACTCCCCCACCCCCTCCTCAATGGATTCGACTCAGAGACTTGCTATGCTGGAAAGCCAGCTAGAAATTGTAATACTGGGCCTCAACAAAATCCTACTGAACCTCACCACACCCCTGGAGTCTTCCCAACGCACACACACTACACCCACAGTTACCAAAACCAAACACTCAAGGCCTCCCAAAGCTCAACAGCACAGCTGGAACACAACCCCCCTCTTGAACCAGCCGCAAAGACCCAAAAGAACAAGAGCCGCAATGTCCATGAGTGAGGCGATTGATCTTGCCAACTCTTATGACACATCTTCTACTGGCACCCCCAGCTCCAAGATCCAGGTTATCACCGGATTTGGAAGAGACCACTCCCCACCTAGAACATCAAGACCTCCAGCCTTCCTCACTAATATCCCCATGGCCCCCCTAAAGAAGAAACTCAACAACAAGGGGACGACCAACTGCCTGCTCATGAACTGCAGATCGGCTACCAAACATCCAATTGAACTGGCAGAAACCATCCTTACCCATGACATAGACATCACGTTCGTCACTGAAACATGGCTAAATGAGTTCTCTTCTCCAAGCATTGACATGCTTGTGCCCCCGGGCATCCTAATCATCAATAAAGACAGAAAAAACCAGCGAGGCGGTGGTATTGCAATCATCAACAAGAGCAACATCTCCGTAACGGAAACTGACTCCTTCAAATACAACTCATTTGAATATCTAACCGCCTCCATTAAGACGAGTGACAACAAAACACTATACTGCCATCTCCTCTACCACCCGCCAGGCAACACCACTTCATTCGGAGAACACCTTTCCGACCTGATAACACATTGCTCACTCCTAGACTCCAACAACATAATTCTAGGTGACCTCAACCACATTGGAATGAAGAAAACAACTCACTGATCCAATCCCTGAACGAACTTCTTCACAACAACAACCTTACCCAATACTGCACAGAGCAAACCCATGACAGAGGCTCAATCCTGGATGCCATTATAGCTCAAGTAGATACAGTCACTATTGACCATATCCTTCCTGTTGACTGGTCAGACCACCATATCATTCTATTCCACATCAACCAAACGATCCAATGCCCACCTCGTACACAGGAATCCCCCCACTGGGCGAGAAATCTAAGACAGATTCCCCTTGCTGACCTGGAAGAAAGGGTAAGCGCACTCCTTTCCACCACCCCAGGCGACCTCTCCTCGACTGAACTCACCTCACACTACAATACAACAATGACTTCCATACTTGACCAAATAGCTCCCTTGAAAAAAAAAGAGTCAAGAACATTCCATCTAGATCCTGGTTCAACACAGACCTAAACTCCGAAAGAAGACAACTAAGAGCTGCAGAAAGACTCTGGCGGAACAACCCATCAACAATCCTCCTTGATCGACTCAAATCTGAACTCAGGAACTACAAAAAACACATCAAGAATGAAAAAACTTCCTTCTTCTGTGATGCTCTAGACAATGCAAAAAATAGGCCCAAAGAACTCTCAAATCTCATTAGGCAACAAACTTCCAAGCCCCCATCATCCTCAGTTCAGGCCTCCAAAGACCTTTGTGATAACTTTGCCAATTTCTTTAATGATAAAATCACCAAGATTGAGCTCTCCCTGGACGATCACCGCAGACCCTCCAACAGAAGCGCGCTCCCAGGGATAGAAGATATCACTCCAAAGCTCCCCCCAAACCACTGGAAATCCTTCAACCCCATCTCTGAAGCTGAGATCATCAAAATGATTTCCAGCTCCAAACCCTCTTCACACTTTTCGGATCCCATTCCTGCCCGACTGGCCAAAAAGCTCAAACTCACCCTAGCCCCGCCCCTGGACCAAGATTATTAATAGCTCCCTGAGAACCGGAATCATGCCTGATTGTCTCAAAATTGGCCAAGTCACGCCATTAATAAAAAAAACGGGCTCTGACCCAAACGATCTCAATAACTTCAGACCCTTCTCCAATCTCCCATTTCTAGCTAAAATCATGGAAAGATGTGTTCTCCGTCAACTCACTCAACACATGGACAGTAACAATCTTCTAGACCCTCCCCAATCAGGCTTCAGAAAAGGTTGCAGCACAGAGACAGCGATCCTGAATGTCATAGATGATGTTCACAAATCACTTGACATGGACCGATGCTGTCTAATCATACTCCTGGACTTATCGGCAGCCTTCGACACGGTTGACCACAAACTACTCATTAAGGTGCTTCAAGAAAGGGTCGGAGCGGAAGAGGTAGTCTCGCAGTGGTTCACCTCCTTTCTGCAGAACCGCACCCAAAGAATAAAAATCAAAAACTTCACATCTGACCTACGCCCCATAAGCAAGGGTGTCCCTCAAGGATCAGTTCTCTCCCCTCAACTATTCAACATCTACATGGAACCCCTCACCACCATACTCAAAAAAGCCAACATCCCCTTCCACCTCTATGCGGACGATACCCAGATCTATCTAGAAACCTCCTCCATTGGTGACATTCAGAGACTAAATGAGACTCTAAGAGAAGTTCAACACTGGCTATCCCTCAACCACCTGAAACTCAACCAAGACAAGACGGAAATCCTCCTCCTATCCAACAAGGAACAGACCCCCAAATCACAGAATGGCTAAAAGCTATTGATGCTCTCAACTGCAATCTCACCCTGGCCGACTCCGTAAAATCACTGGGAATCACTCTGGACCCAAACTTAGACATGGTCAAACACATCAAGAACACCGCAAAGAGCGCTTTCTTCAACCTAAAACTACTCAATAAAATAAAACCCTTCACCCCTCCCAACGACCTCAAACAAGCTACTCAATCCCTGGTGCTGCCCAGACTGGATTACGGGAAACCAACCGTCACAGGAACAGCAAAATCTCACTTAGCTCCCCTCAGATCAACTCTAAATGCAGCAGCCAGAATGGTCACCGGAATAAAGAAATTCGAACAATTCTCGCCCGCTCTCAGAGAGCTAGAATGGCTCCCTATCGAAATGCGTGCCAACTTCAGAACGGCCTGTCTCACGCACAAAGCTCTGCACACTGGGAAACCTGCCTACCTAGCCTCCAAACTCAAGAAGGCCGGTCAGACAAGGAACCTCAGGAGTACTAACACTCTACTTCTCATTCCTCCGAAAACTCGCAAACAAAAAACCTTATCTCGATCCTTCTCAGGAAATGCGCCCAAAATATGGAACTCCATTCCAATCCATATCAGGACCACCCCCTCCTTTTTAAAATTCAAAAGCCAGCTCAAAGACCTCTTCCTCAACTGATCTCTTCCGAATGGATAGCTGCCGCCAAATGCAGAATCTTGGTCATTGCAGCTCACTGCCACTTTGACAAAAAGGCTTCCACCTCACCCTCCTCCCGACTCGATCCTGTGTCCCCCCCTTCCTGGACTGGATTTGTCACGAGTCAATATTTGTATTATTGTTATATTGTTTGTTCGTTTTCTTCGCTGTAAATGTTGTAAAGCGCTCCGATACCTTCGGGTCTGGCTAGCGCTATATAAAACTCTTAAATAAATAAATAATATGAATGGTCTATATTCATCGCTGTTGTTTTATGGTCAACCTTGGTGCTGAGCTAAAGAGTGGCATAGAATTGCAGAATATTGGAAGACATTCTCTGGAGCATGGTGGTGGCAGTTGTGGCAGAAGTGGTTTATTAAGCAGTGCTTGTGACAGAAAGCCCATAGCTAGAAGGGCTGAGTGTTTTACAGCTGGCTTG
Organism: Calotriton arnoldi; assembly: GCA_963921515.1. Classification (NCBI taxonomy): domain Eukaryota; kingdom Metazoa; phylum Chordata; class Amphibia; order Caudata; family Salamandridae; genus Calotriton; species Calotriton arnoldi. Next base: position 183,513 of record CAWUFW010016974.1, on the reverse strand, counting down.
CCTCTTTGAAATGTTTTTTTAAAAGGTGGCTAAAGAATCAAGGTTACAGGTTGGTTATGGTGGCTAAGGAGTGAGGGAGAGTGTAAGATGGTGCTGGTGCACTGATGTGGTGGTGCTGATGGTAGTGGTGATGGTCATGAACACTACAGGAGTTGACAAAAGTGTTACTTTCCTTTACATTGTCTCTCACTTTTCTGAGAAGACCATTTATTGCATGAGTAGAGGAGAAATGTGAATTGTGAATTGTTTTTTGATTGCCAGTTCGATTTTGAAAGTGTGGATAATTGGACCTTTTGTAAGAAATGGAAGGCAGGGTTGGCCTTCATGAATATGAGCACTCCCCCTTGAGAGTGAGTTAAACAGTCACGCCACTATCTTTACTATAAACTGCAACTAATCATACTCCACATTAGGATGTCTATCTACTATAATAGCCAATAAACTAACAAATTACCACTTCCCCCTCACAAATGCGCCAAAGTTCTAACATAAAACAAACAAACCTGGTTTTATATTTGAAAGTTACATCAAATCAGTTTTATCACCTTACTAGGGGCCATATGTAGGTGGGCTAATACCGGTCGGTAACGGCCGAAAATCGGTAAATTTCCTGTTACCGACCGGTATTTAGCCCTTTGCGATGTAGGAGGTCGGATTTAAGGAGTCGGTAATTTACCGATTCGTTATTTTAAGGAATCGGTAAATTACCGATTCCTTAAATCCTATGTAGAGAGCACTCAAGTGAGTGCATTTTTGGTTTAAGGATTCATTATTTACCACCAACTACAAGTTGGTGGTAAATACGAATACCTTTTAAAAAGCAATTTTGTGCTTTTTTAAAAGTGCCATGTGGCAGACATACATGCCCTTAGGGCATGTATGTGCGCCACATGTGCACACATGCATGATTCAGGGGTGCAACAGGGTGTCAATTTGACACCCTGCCACCCCTGAATATGCTCCCCTAATACCGATTCGGTATTTACCGAATCGGTAATAGTGAATGGCTTCCCATTCATTCCTATGGGCCTCCAGGCCCAAAGGAATGAATGGGAAGGTATTCCTTATTACCGATTCGGTAAATACTGAATTGGTAATAACGAATATTACAGAATCGGTAAAATTTACCGAATGTTTACCTACATTCTATTTACCGATTCTTAAATACCGAATCGGTAAAATTCGGTATTTAGGAATCGATAATTAGAAATTACCTACATATGGCCCTAGATGTACTAATTACATGGTATGAAGATACAGCTTTAGAGCCTAAAGGAATGGCTAGATAGACGAGGAGGGATGTTCGAGCTCTGTGATTGATTTAGATGAAGAATATTACTGGTTACCAAAGTCTTGATGCAAATTCTTTGAATTTGGAACTACAAAAATTGAGTGGGAGATTTACAAAGATTTTGCCCCGTGTTTGCATCACGAAAGTGACGCAAATCAGCATAAAATCTTTTTTTTCAAATATAGTTCCCAGCGCTAAACTTGTTTAGTGCTGGAAATAATGGAAAAGTAATGCAAAGCAGCGCAGGGCGCTGCTTTACATTACTTAGTGCCATGGGCGCGTACCAAGGGTGGAGCATGGGTGTTCCCATGCAACCACCCAAGGTTTCTCATGCTAAACCCAATTTTCTAAATAAAGTAGATTGGGTTTAGCGTGAAAAAACTGTGCCCTTTTAAAGTAGGCACAAGTTAGGAGAAATGCTTTCATTTCTCCTTCTTTTTCCGACTTTGCATGCCTGCTGCACTGTGCTGCTTTGCATCTTGTCTAGGCGTGGTATTTTGTACTGGATGGGTACCCTTCCTGTACAAAACCTATGCTAGACTCACACACACCCCCTAGCGCTATGGCGCTAAGGTGTGTGTGTGGCGCACGCCAGCTGTAATCAGAGCCGGCACAAGTGAAAGGGCAGGAGAGAGCCATATGTTTGAAGATATGGCGCTCTCCTGCTCCCGCCCTGTCGCACAACACAGCGCAGCCTTGTTGAATGGAATTTTTGTAAATTTCCCCCAAAGGGTATCTTAAAATGTGTAAAAGGAATGTTAGAGATGGAGGGGCATATTTACAAGCCCCTATCGCCACCACAATGTCACTTTTAGTGACGTTGACGTGTCGATAGGGGCTTCGCCTTATTTACAAGACAGTGTTAAGCCACTTAACGTGGCTTAACACTGCCTTGTAAATAAGGCACCCTTTCACGCTGTACTTAGCGTGAAAGGGGAGGGCAATGGGTGTTGCGGTGGGCAGTCTACCGCAACACCCATTGATTTTGACGCTGCCCCCTATTTACAAGGGTGGGGTAAATAGGATGCAGCACCAAAATTGAAACCAGGGAAAACCTGGTCTTAGACAGGCGGAACAAGGAGAAATGCTTTATTTCACCTCGTTTTTGCTGTTTCCGTGTGTGCTGCATGGGCAGCACACATAGAAACAGCAAAAAGCCATTGATTGTTTATGTGCAGGAAGGTCTCCATTCCTGCACATGAACAATCTAAAAAAAAAATGACATTTTGCAACTTCTATATGAGCTGCATTAAGCAGCACAAATAAAAGGTACAAAACGCCATTTAAAGATTGTTTATGTGCAGGAAGGGAGACCTTCCTGCACATAAACAATCTTCCCCTCAACACAGACACCTATAGTGCAAGGGTGCCTGCGTTGGCGCTAGGCTGCTAAGTTTAGCGTCAGCGCAGGGCAGCACCATATTGTTGTAAATATGATGCAGCCCTGCATTTCTGAAATGGCGGAGCATGGCGTTAAGCCAAGGAGGCTAATGCCGCACTCCTCCACTGCGTGGTAAATATGCCCCGGAGTGTGCAATATTTTCATGATGGAAATATATCTTATGAGAAATTTTGGAAAAGGTCTTTAATTTTTGTTCTCAATTAATCTCTTTTACAGATGCCATCAACTGTGATAAGTGCCCAGAAGACCACTGGTCAAACTCAGTGAGAAATGAATGCATCAAAAAGGTTCTGGAATTTCTCTCTTTTGATGAGCCCCTTGGAGCAGGCCTAGCAGCCATTGCGATTCTGTTGTCTCTTCTCACTGCTGCGGTACTGACAATATTCATTAAACACAGAGACACCCCAATAGTCCGAGCTAATAACCGGTCTCTCAGCTACATGCTCCTCTCCTCGCTCATGCTCTGCTTCCTGTGCCCCTTGATATTTATTGGACGACCAGGGGAGATGAGCTGCCTTCTTCGACAAATGTTCTTTGGAGTGACATTTTCCTTTTGTGTAGGGTGCATCCTTGCTAAAACACTCCTAGTTGTGATTGCCTTTAAAGCCACAATGCCAGACAGTAAATTCAGGGGGTGGCTGGGGTTCCAAGTTCCTACTTTAATTGTCCTCGTGAGCTCTGTGCTTCAGGTTATTATTTGTGTTACATGGTTGGGCTTGTACCCTCCTTTCCTGGAAATGAACATGAAAACCACGATCGGAAAGATTATCCTCGAATGTAATGAGAACTCACAGGCTGCCTTCTACAGCATGTTGGGATTCCTGGGTTTATTAGCCTGTCTGAGTTTCCTAGTTGCCTTTCAGGCAAGAAAGTTGCCCGACACCTTTAATGAGACCAAATTGATCACCTTCAGCATGATGGTCTTCCTCAGTGTCTGGACATCCTTTATCCCAGCATACCTGAGCACTAAGGGGAAGTTTATGGTCTCAGTAGAGATATTTGCCATACTGGCCTCAAGTTCTGGATTACTCTTCTGCATATTTTTTCCAAAGTGCTACATTATTATCCTGAAGCCTGAAATAAACACGAGAAAGCATCTACAAGGCAAAACATGAACCCTCTGGAACTACAAAAATGTATGAAAATGCGCATATCCACATATGGCTGTAACAATAATTTACATAGACACTGAATTTAAAGAAGTCTTATTTTATGAAGTCCCCAATTATTCAGGTTTACACAGAATGTTAGCATGTCTATGAGTCCTTGTGAGAAAGGCCAAACAGGGGACATCTGTTTTCTGATGTAGCTATGCCACATATACTTCATATTCTAACTCTAGGTCCCCATATGAAAAGGGTAATAGAATATTATGAAGGGAATAATTTAGGGGCAATAGAATGATGTGGGGTTTAAGATGTGCAATTTTGTGTTTCTGTCAGGGGTGCTATGCTTAATTGCTAAGTTCTCACATGAGAAGTTGTGCACTATTTTTACCCTTTTAGACTGTGTCCAAGTGTTTGCTTCCTCGTCTGAGCCATCAGGACTGAATACACTATGCCAGTAAGATACACAGGAAGCAGGTTGAGGTCAATACTGCCTCGTGCACATTTTTAAAATCAATTTATGTTTCTACAAATTCTTATTTCTCCAACCTCCTGATTCTCACTGTGTTCAGCCTCTCAATGCTCTCATACTGCACCTGCTTTCTGCCTACATTACTCTCTAGTCTTCTACCCTTCCCATTCTCTTTTTACTTCTAACTGTAATTTCCTTCTCTGATTACTCTTCCTCTCTGTTTTTTCAATTCATTTTCATTTCCTACTCTCTCTTCCCTGCCTCTCAGTGGCCTATTCGCAAACTTAAATTGACACAGTAGATGCACTGAAATGTAAATTTATGCTTGCACCTAGTAGTACCTTTACCCTTTTTTGCTATTCAATATTTCTGACTGTTAATTTACTACTGGATGCAAACTAACATGTCTCCGCCCTTCAATTTACTTTAATGAGTTAATGTGCATAACATTTTATCGTTTTAGTTCACGTTTAATAATAATTATTTTATGTTAATTTACTATTGTATTTTGTTTAATGTAAATACATTTCAATTAACAAACTCTCTCTCTCCCTAAATATATATTTTCACTGAAAAAAACAAAGGTTACAGGGACGTTAAAATTAGGAAATAGAATTAAAAAAACCTTAGAAATTCATTAAATAAACAAAAGGATACAGGGACGTTATAGTTAGGTTCCAGTTTTACACACACAATACATTAGAATTTCAGCACTTATAGTTATACTTATCTCAGAGAAACTTTAACTTGTTCCCAAAGTAACTATAACTCGCGCCCCCACCATGCACAGTATTCTCATCAATACTTTTATTGCAAATTTTGCATTGATATTATCAATTATATCATAGAAGATGTCATGACTGACATGTAGGGTAATTAGCAGTGCATGGCGAGTGCGCCCCTCCCCCAGCCACGGCCCGTGCAGGTAAGGGGGGGGGATTTTGACGGACGATGACAAGGGAAAATTAAATAAATAATTAAGTGTCCCTCATCATCGTCTGTCGAAATCCCCCCCACCCGGCCTCACCGCCCAACTGCTCTTACCTGCATGGGCCACTGCTGCCCTCCCCTTTGTAAGCTATGAATGGGCCCAGGGTTGGAATCTCCCAGGAAAGGGGGGCCACGCAGCCCCCCTCTACTTTTCAATTATCGGCTAGGCCCCGGAGGGTGGGGTCCCCTGTTTTGGCAATGGGGCGATGGGACACTTGCGCCCCTCTCCCCCAAATCTAAGTATTGCCTCCCTCCCGGGAACTGGCCCACCTTGGAGACATACAAAACAATCACAGGGAACATCGCTTTTTGAGTATTTACCTTGTGGGACCCCACCACCAGGCCTAGGGGTTCAGGGCATTCCTACCCTGACCCCTTATGTATATTTTTCAGTTTTTTCTTGGGTCTTGGCCGAGTACCAAGATGGCTGCTAGCGCTACTTCGTTTAAGTTTTGGCAGGCGGATCAGTGGAGAATGTGTGTCCCTAGATATACATACATCTTTTTTCTTTAATAATTCAAAAACTACTGAATGGATTTATACCAAATTACAAAAAGGGTTCTTCCTGGACCAAGAGTTAGCTTTCTGCCATATATATATATATATTCACTGAAAAAACCACAGGTTTCAGGGACGTTATAGTTAGAAATTAGCATTTAAAAGACCTTAGAAATTCACTGAAAAAAACACAGGTTTCAGGGACGTTATAGTTAGTTGGACATTTTACTCGTACAAAACCAGAGAAATTCGGTCGTTATAGTTAGTTGAGCTAACTATAACTCGTGCCCCCGCAATGCACTGCTGATGACGTCACATATTACATCATTCATGACATGGTCAGTGACATCACTGATGACATCACCGATGACATCTCAAATGATGACATCACTGATGACATCACTGATGACATCATCCAGTGACTTTGTGTTTCTGTAAAGTTTAAATATGTTTTATATATATATATGCCAAGGTGTATTGAAGAATGAGTGGGTGTATAAGTGTCTGAATGGATAATTTAGTAGGTGCGTGACTGACTGTATAAGTGAGTGATTAAACATGTCTTACTGAATGCATTGGTTAGTAACTAGACTGTGTGAATGTCTCTATCAGTCTGTCAGTTGGTGTGTAAGCGGCTGTATGGGTTGGTGAGTAGCTACATGAGTGTCTATATGGGTTATTGATTGGTTGTCTGAGCATCTCTATGGGTGCTTGCATATCTGTGTGGGTGAGTGGGAGGTGTGTGACTCTGTGCATAGATGTGGGAGTGGGTGATTCACTGGGTGTATGGGTTCAAGAGTGCATCTGTGAAGGGCTGTATGGGCGGGTGGGTGAGTGTGTGTATGGGTGTGTTGGTGAGCGAATGGATGTCTCAGTGGTACATGTGTGAATAACTACATATGGAAAAAGCAGTATATGGGAGTGTTGGAGTATATAAATGACTATATGTGAGAGTGAGTGATTGTGAGAGTGGCTGTAAGGATGAGTGTGTGCTTGTATCAGTGATTGTACAAGAGAGTAAGTATGTGTTAGTATCTGTATGAATAAGTGAGGTGGTGTGTGTATAACTGTATAGGTGAGTAAATGGGAGTGTGATTGATTCTTTGCATGACTGACTACCTGTGTGACTAACTCTATGGGTGAGGGGTGGTGTGTAAGTGTCTGTATAGGTGTATGAGTGCATATGATAGTGCTGTATTGATGAGTGACTGCATGTATGAGTGACTGTATGGGTGAATGAGTGGATATGTGTGTAGACCTAGGAATCAGTGAGTGGGTATGTAGTAACTGGTATTGGTGTGTCTATGGTTTCGAAAATGGTAGTCTGTATTTTAGAGTGGCTGTATCAAAGGTTAAATTAGGGTGATGAGGTGCATCAGATTATCACGTGGATGATGTCATCAGTGATGTAATTTGAGATGTCATCAGTGATGTCACTGACCATGTCATGAATGATGTAATATGTGACGTCATCAGCAGTGCATTGCGGGGGCGCGAGTTATACTTAGCTCAACTACCTATAACGGCTGAATTTCTCTGGTTTTGTACGAGTAAAATGTCCAACTAACTATAACGTCCCAGAAACCTGTGGTTTTTTCAGTAAATTTCTAAGGTTTTTTAAATGCTAATTTCTAACTATAACGTCCCTGAAACCTGTGGTTTTTTTAGTGAATTTCTAAGGTTTTTTAAATGCTAATTTCTAACTATAACGTCCCTGAAACCTATGGTTTTTTCAGTGAATTTCTAAGGTTTTTTCAAATGCTAATTTCTAACTATAACGTCCCTGAAACCTATTGTGCATGAATAATTGAAGAAGTGCATGCATAATGGCTGAGTGATTGTATAACTGCAATGGTAGTGTCTGGGTGATTGGAGGAGAGCATGGGTAGTGCCTGGCTGATTTTGTAAGAGCTTGGTTACTGCCTGGGTGATTGCATGAGTGCACAGGTAATGTATGGGTGATTGAAGAGTGCATGAGTAATGCTTGACTGATTACATTGATTTATGGGTAATGCCTGGATGATTGCATGAGTGCATCGGTAGTACCTGGGTGATTGTAAGAGTGCAAGGGTAGTGCGTGGTAATTTTATAAGTGCTTGGGTATTGGTGGAATGACTGGATAAGTGCATAGGTACTGGCTGGGTGGTTGGAGGAGTGCATGGGTAGTGCACGGGTGATTGGAGCAGTGCATGGGTACTGCCTGGGTTATTGCATGAGTGGATGAGTAGTGCCTGGGTGATTGCAGGAGTGCATCAGTAGTACCTGGGTGATTTTGTAAGTGGATAGGTATTGTTTTGATGATTTTGTAAGTGCATAGGTTTTGCCTGAGTGATTGCATGAGTTTATGGGTAATTCCTGGATGATTGCATGAGTGCAAGGGTAGTGCCTGGATGATAGGAGGAGTGCAAGGATAGTGCATGGTGATTTTATAAGTGCATGGGTAGTGACTGGGTGATTGGAGGAGTGCATGGCTACTGGCTGGGTAATCGAAGGAGTGAATAAGTAGTGTCTGGGTGATTAGAGGAGTGCATGGGTAGTGCAAAGGTGATTGGAGCAGTGCATGGGTAGTGCCTGGGTTATGCATGAGTGTATGAGTAGTGCCTGGGTGATTGCAGAAGTGAATCAGTAGTGCCTGGGTGATTTTGTAAGTGGATAGGTATTGTTTGGATGATTTTATAAGTGCATAGGTAATGCCTGGGTGATTGCATGAGTGCATGGTTACTGCTTGGGTGATTCTATCAGTGGAAGAGTAATGTCTGGATGATTGAAGGAGTGCATAGGTAATACTTGAGTGATTGCAAGACTGTAGAAGTAATGTCTGGGTGATTGCAAGAGTATATGGGTACTGCCAAACTGATTAAAGGTGTGGATTAGTAATGCCTGGGTGATTTTGTAAGTACATAGGTTATGCTTCAGTGATTGAAGGAGTGCATGAGTACTGCTGAGGTGATTTGAGGAGTGAGATGATTGAGTTTGAAAAAATGAATAACTGCAATAAAAGTGACTGTAAACATTAATTCATATTATTATGCTTATTACATTATTTCATCTTACCTTCTGTATTGAAGTATATATCAAACTCATTGAAACTATTTTACAGTTGTTTCATTGTAAAGTAAATTTAACATATTTTCAAACTTTAGTTTTACTTTCTGTAAAAGAGAAGAAAAAATACTGTTATTGCAAATAAGTTTAAGAACACAACATCATTTTAGAATTACATAACATATTTAGGTTCTCTTTTTTGCTGTTTTCAGATTCTATTGAATTTCACTATACACAGTGATTTCAATGTTGATCATCATATAACAGGGGGCAAAAAAATACAATGAATAATATTGTAAAAAAAAAACAAATCTCTTTTCAAAATATTTACAACAAGTTCAACGTTTACATTGCATATAATACAAAGATCAAATATATGAACTACTTTTTTCAAACACAATTTTCCAAATGCAATATCAAAGAACAGAAACGATAATTCAAACACTAATTCTTCACATCTTCCCAATAGGCTGAATGATGTTTCCGAAATCATTTGCATTGAAAATATCCAAAATAAACTCGTTAATTCATGTTTATATCTTCCCAAAAGGTCGAATGATGTTTTCAAAACTTTGGCATCAAAAATATCAGATATGAATTTGGTAATTCGTAAGGCAACCGACATTTGAATTCCAAATGGACATCATTACAATGTGTCCATCCTTTATTGCATCTTAAATATACAGTATAGTGTCCAGATGTTGTACTAGGTCCATCATGGAAAATAATAGCCACTGCTTTAAAAGTTCTTCCTGAAATTGACACTTGACTTGCCACAAAATTTTTAATTTTGGTTTCCAATTTTCTTCCATCTGCTGTACAACGTTGTAGCATCAAAATGACATATTGTCCAAATCTTTCTTTAAATAATGTTGACAACATTTCTGATTTCAAGTGAGTACATTTCATATCTTGATTAGCTGATTTTACTAATTTGTTAAAAGACACTGTTTTGCAATCTGGTATTGTCAAATATATGAATTGTTCAGTGTCTATTTCAGTGGTAGACGAAAATGATTAGTCTTCACATTTATGATGCCATCTGTAACGTAGTCCAAACAGATTTTCAATTTGTATTCCTTCATCTTCCACTACTGCAAGCATAAACATAAGAAATTCTTGAGCATCTTGTTGTACATTAAGTGTAAATTGTGAAGAACCAGAACATATATCCAAAAGATGCCGAATGCCAGAAGCAGTATGGATTTAAGTTTTTATCAGTTTTCAACTTTTCAAAAATATAATGTAACAAAGAACAGAATCTTTTTTCTCGATTTTCCATAATTTGATGATGAAGACTTTCTAGAAAAAACTCGACGTTCACAATTACATTAGCATAGCAGTTGATTCCTGAACTATTTTCTAACTGGTATCCTACAATATCATCAACAGTGTCCATTTTCATTTTCTTTACAGCCTGAACATTCTCTTGAATTGTTTTCTTCTTTCCAACCTCACTAGAGTGTTTCTCATATTTTTGTTTTGGACATACTACACGTTTTTCATATATGGGATATTCACCTAAGTTGGGAGCATGCAGTCTTCTTAACCGATTATACTCTCTTACACAATTTGCATCTGCACTAACCTTTTTCTCATCAAAATCAATCAAATACAATCCAGATAACGTTCTTACTCGAGACAATGCAACATATGCCATACCCTCTTTAAAAACTGTACTTGTAATATTTACCAAAGCACTGTCTACACTTAAACCTTGAGATTTATGAATGGTCACCGCATATGCTAAAGAAAGAGGAAACTGTTTTCTACGAACATACAAATCTTTAACAAGCAAAAAACGAACAGCACAACGTCCAATCTGTTTTACCTCTTCAATCTGATCAAATTTAATCTTCAAAAATTCAATTCCATCTCTGTTCTGAAAATTTACATAATCAACAACTTTTCCCATTGCTCCATTCACTAAACCTTTTTCAACATCTAAGTTACGCCGTAATATTACCCGACAGTTTATACATACATATAAAGGGGCCGATTCCGATCTCGGTCGGAGGCGCACCCAATACCATTCGGTCGGGAAAAAAGCCATGCGAAAGCCTGTTTCCCGACCGATCCGTACAGCACACCGAACGAGCAAGTACGATGCGCACAACAGCAAAAAATCCGGCCGAGCCGTACTCACCCAAACCAGGTCCTGTTCTCCGACCGAGGCGAATCCGGAAACGCCGAATCGAGTCGCGCGGAAGGAAAAATGCAGCCCCGTCCGGCCGGACAAGTACGATGCGCTTTCCGTACGCGCCGAACCCGTCGCTACGCACGGCACGTCAAAGCATCCGGGAGAGGCGCACATAAGCTCCGATTCGCGCCACAACACGATCCACGGCTACGAGGCGAACACGCCAGCGACGAGGACGACGCGAAGCGACGAGGACGAGGCGAAGCAACGAGGACGAGGCGAAGCGACGAGGATGACGCGAAGCAACGAGAAGGACGAACGACACGAACCAACCATGAATCCCTTCGTCCCGATCATACCAATATTCTACATTTACTACCGGAACAGGCACGGACGCGTACGGCGCAGAAGGTAAGCCAGACACCAACCACAAAACACATACAACACGTACACGACACATCACACACACACACGGGGATGCTGAATATACTTACACCAGGAACAGCAGCACCATAGGGGCGGGATGCCCATCACCAATGCCACATATGCACACAGGGGCCTGAATGCGCACCACCACCCCTACCCAGGGGTGGCATGATGCCTACCACCACTACCACCCTCACCCAGAGGTGGCATGATGCCTACCACCACAACCACCCTCACCCAGGGGGGGCAGGATGCCTACGACTACTACCACCCTCACCCAGGGGGGGCAGGATGCCTACCACTACTACCACCCTTACACAGGGGGGCAGGATGCCTACCACTACTACCACCCTCACCCAGGGGGGCAGGATGCCTACCACTATTACCACCCTTAGCCAGGGGGCAGGATGCCCACCACTACTACCACCCTCACCCAGGGGGGCTGGATGCCTACCACCACCCTTAGCCAGGGGGGCAGGATGCCTACCACTACTACCACCCTCACCCAGGGGGCAGGATGCCTACCACTACTACCACCCTCACCCAGGGGGGCTGGATGCCTACCACCACCCTTAGCCAGGGGGCAGGATGCCCTACCACTACTACCACCCTCACCCAGGGGGCAGGATGCCTACCACTACAACCACCCTTAGCCAGGGGGGGCAGGATGCCCACCACTACTACCACCCTTACCCAGGGGGGGCAGGATGCCTACCACCACCCTTAGCCAGGGGGGCAGGATGCCTACCACTACTACCACCCTCACCCAGGGGGCAGGATGCCTACCACTACTACCACCCTTAGCCAGGGGGCAGGATGCCCACCACTACTACCACCCTCACCCAGGGGGGCAGGATGCCTACCACTACTACCACCATCACCCAGGGGGGCAGGATGCCTACCACTACTACCACCCTTACCCAGGGGGGCAGGATGCCTACCACTACTACCACCCTTACCCAGGGGGCAGGATGCCTACCACCACCCTTAGCCAGGGGGCAGGATGCCTACCACTACTACCACCCTCACCCAGGGGGGCAGGATGCCTACCACTACTACCACCCTTAGCCAGGGGGGCTGGATGCCTACCACCACCCTTAGCCAGGGGGCAGGATGCCTACCACTACTACCACCCTCACCCAGGGGGGCAGGATGCCTACCACTACTACCACCCTCACCCAGGGGGCTGGATGCCTACCACCACCCTTAGCCAGGGGGCAGGATGCCTACCACTACTACCACCCTCACCCAGGGGGGGCAGGATGCCTACCACTACTACCACCCTCACCCAGGGGGGGCTGGATGCCTACCACCACCCTTAGCCATGGGGGCAGGATGCCTACCACTACTACCACCATCACCCAGGGGGGGCAGGATGCCTACCACTACTACCACCCTTAGCCAGGGGGCAGGATGCCTACCACTACTACCACCCTTACCCAGGGGGGCAGGATGCCTACCACTACTACCACCCTTAGCCAGGGGGGCAGGATGCCTACCACTACTACCACCCCCACTCATAGGATGGACAATGCATGACACAACCAGCACACCACAACCTAGGGAATGCAAGAAGGAGACATCCCCCAACACCATGACAAGCGTGTGTAGACTGTGTCAAATGCCTACAACACCGAACATGACTTTGAACATACAATGTGACCCCCTAGCACATGTGCCACACATATATGTGTGTGGCACCCACAATGCTAAGCAGGCCATGACCATTGTGGCAATGGTGTCCAAACCCCCATCATCACAGTGACCAAAATGTAAGTGTGGGGTCCATAGCTGAAGCACATCTTGAACATTGTGGCAATGGGGTCCAAACCCCCATCATCACAGTGACCAAAATGTAAGTGTGGGGTCCATAGCTGAAGCACATTTTGAACATTGTGGCAATGGGGACCAAACCCCATCATCACAGTGACCAAAATGTAAGTGTGGGGTCCATAGCTGAAGCACATTTTGAACATTGTGGCAATGGGGTCCAAACCCCCATCATCACAGTGACCTAAATGTAAGTGTGGGGTCCATAGCTGAAGCACATCTTGAACATTGTGGCAATGGGGTCCAAACTCCCATCATCACAGTGACCAAAATGTAAGTGTGGGGTCCATAGCTGAAGCACATTTTGAACATTGTGGCAATGGGGACCAAACCCCCATCATCACAGTGACCAAAATGTAAGTGTGGGGTCCATAGCTGAAGCACATTTTGAACATTGTGGCAATGGGGTCCAAACCCCATCATCACAGTGACCAAAATGTAAGTGTGGGGTCCATAGCTGAAGCACATTTTGAACATTGTGGCAATGGGGACCAAACCCCCATCATCACAGTGACCAAAATGTAAGTGTGGGGTCCATAGCTGAAGCACATTTTGAACATTGTGGCAATGGGGTCCAAACCCCCATCATCACAGTGACCAAAAGGCAAGTGTTGACAAAGTAAGAGGTGCAACTGCCAAACTGCATGGATGATTCCTGGTCACAGAACAACAAACACATCAGTGGCAAAGTAGTGTATGTGTCCCATTGCAACATAAATTGGGGGAGCCAAATCCTGCAGTGCAAATAAGACATAACTTTGGCCATGTGCAGACAAACAACACCCATGGGGGCTGACACCGTCAACAATCATCAATGACACAATGACAGAAGTGACCATCCGAATGCAGACCCACATATTTGCACCAATGGGCACACACATGCAGATACCCTGTGGAGACTGCAGATGTGAGGCGAACAGATACCATACCATGGCAGCAATGGGACACACAATCAACAATTAGCAACAAATGAGGGCTCCCGTCCCATCAGCCTGGTCATGGAAGTGCCAACGGAATCATCAGCACAGATCCAACACACTTGTATAGCAATGTTGCACTGACAACACAGATGAGTCCTTCCCCATTGATGCCCAAACCTGCATGTTCACTGGAGATGGCCACACGGTCAGGGAAGTAGACGAATAGAACAATGGCAGGCACAACAGATGTGCAGGGGTGGAAGCCACAGATGTGAAGTTGCCAATCTAAGTAGGAAATCTCATTGCCAAATACTGAACACATGACACCCTGAGATGCTGCTATGGATGACATGGATACACCACAGGATAGGACACATAACCCCTGGACCACATGGGTTCCTGCACAGTAACACTTCATTATCATGAGACCAAATATCACCATCACTGCAGCAAGGGCATTCTTAGCATCATCAACATCATGTACATCAGAAGCAAAAGCACTAGAGAACAGAAAGTTGCTTTATTCAGCATATGTGGCATTAAAAGTAGAAGTCCGGTAGAACATAAACAAAGGCCAATGGCCAGTCCATCAACAAAGTCACAAGTGGGTGACAGTGGCAGATGCCACCCTACACATGCCTGCACAAAACCAGGGACAATCCACTAGGAGGGGCAACCGGGGGGTAGGCCAGGCACCGCAGGGACAGGATCAGGGCTCACCAGGAGGAAGCAGGGAAGGGGTGGTGGGTGCTGGAGAGCCACTGACAACTGCAGTGGAGGTGTCTGACATGGTGTGTGCCGGCACAACTGGGGGCATGGCTCAGATGTTGTGGGTGCCGGCACGACTGCAGTGGACCCTGCAGATGGAGTGGACAGGTCCGCCACTGCAGTGCCCAAGTCAGACAGGGTGGTAGTGGACTCCACTGCAGTGCCTACCACCAGGGGAGGAGAATGGGGAACAGGCAAGGTGGGCTGGACAGAGGGGAGGACACCCTCACCACATCAGTGGCACAGACAAGCGCAGCGGGGGGTGGTGCCGGGAGAGCAAGTGGCAGGGGGAGAAGGTCGGAGCCTCTTGGGGATGGTATATCTGTGGGTGGGGGAACCTGGGGCAGGGTGTGGCGGGGGCACCTGTGGAGTGGGGGCCTGAGGGATGGAGGAAGGTGACCTGGTGCTTGAGCTGCAGGGCGGTGTCGGGGTCTTGCTCTTACCACTCCGTGGGGACTTGCGGGTGGGGGCCTCAGTCTGTCTGTGCCTGGGGGAGGGTGTCCGGGGGCGAGGGGCACTCTGCTCCGTGTGGGGGGGCTTCCTCTTCCCCCTGGATGCTGGGGCAGCTGGATCGGAGGGGAAGAGGCCGAGGTCACTGAGGAAGAGGCGCTGGGTCTTTGGGGTTGCAGGTGAGGCAAGGGAGGGTGCTTTGGAGGGAGAGGCAACTGAGGACTGCGCAGTGCCCGTGGATGCGTGTGTGTGTACCAGGGCCCCATCCCCTGTGAGTCTGGTTTCAGTCCCCTGACTGTGCGTGCGTGTGCGTTTAGTTTGTGGCGTGTGTGTCTGTGTGCTGGATGTGTGTGTGCTGGTGTGTGCCTGTGCCGGTGTGTGTGTGCTTGGGACGGGCAAGGTGCTGGGGAGTGTGGATGGAGCAGAGGCAGGAGGGGTGAGGGACTGTCTGAGGAGGGACACTGCTGCCGTCAGGGAGGAGTCCATGGACCTGTTGCCCCTCTGTAGGTCAGACATGCCCGATGAGATGCCCTCCATGAACGACACCAGCTGAGTCAACAGTGCGGTGTGCGCATGGAGGACACTCAGCATGGCTGTCTGCCCTACATGGAGCTGGCGAAGGAGGTACACAGACTCCTCTCTCAGGGCAGCAGGGGACACAGGGGCAGGGGGTGCGGTGCCTGGGCCAAAGGAGACACGCTCCCGAACATGGGAGCCTCCACGGACCTGGGGAATGGGAGCCGATGGGAGGGCGGTGGTGGTGCTGGTGGTGGCGGGGACAGCAACACTAGCTGGGGTGTGGTGGCTGCTGACACCCGCCTCCACAAGGGAGTCATCCTCCGAGTTGCTCTGGTCCTCAGCTGAGGTGGATGGTGCTGAGGACTCCTCGGTGTGGCTCCCCTCGCCCTCCGTGCCACTGGGTCCCTCCGACCACTCCTCGGCTGCTGACCCAGTCTGGCTCTCTGGCTCCTCCTGGTCCGTGGAGCTGTCCCCTTCCGTGGCCGTGGATGTATCTGCAAACAATGGGGAAACAGACAGACATCAGTCACCTGCACAAAACGCACACACCACTGTGAGCACAGCACATCACAGAGCAAGCCCTGGCATCATTAGTTGTACATTGCTAAAAG
Organism: Calotriton arnoldi; assembly: GCA_963921515.1. NCBI lineage: Eukaryota > Metazoa > Chordata > Amphibia > Caudata > Salamandridae > Calotriton > Calotriton arnoldi. The sequence continues at coordinate 167,045 of CAWUFW010016974.1, read as the reverse complement.
TGCCCTAACTGAACAGGAGAAGCCAATTGTCAGTCTGATGCCAAGCATGGCACTCACATCCCACATGGCCTTGCACCCATCTGTCTGGTGTCTGTTGGATTGCAACACCCCAGTGTGGACACATGCACCAAGTACACAGTAGTTGGACAGTGCAGAGGACACGGTGTGGACACATCACAGCTCTTGCCACTGAGTCAGTACAGGTTTCCGGATGAAAGGGATGCCCAGAGTCAAATAGGAAATGCATGTGATGCATACCAGCGACAGACACCATGATGCACCCATGTCCTGATAGCCAGCGCCACTATGGTGTGCATGTAGCACATGTCACTCCCCTGCAGGACCACAAATAAGTTGACACATGCCATGGCAGAGGCATGACTGTTAAGTCATACATCACTGTCTCAGTGATGTATGACTTGGCAGCCAGACAACAACACTATGCACTGTGTCACAATAGTAGGTCATGGGGAATGCAAGTCCTGGAGCTGCACAAGTGCACATGTACATCCCCCACACAACACATCATCTCAACCCTCATCTGTCCAGGTCACACCTATTGGACATATGGGAGACCTGTGACACTACCCTCTGAACCTGAGCCCCTTACAATTTGCAGTGAATGGGGAACAGATGCCTGAACATCACATTCGCATACCCCAGTCTGCACGGGCAGCTGATCAAACACCTATGTGACACACAAGTATCGTCTCCTATGGTCACATCTCCAGGGGCATGCTGAGCCCCTACCAAGAAACACCACAGCAGTCCTGGCAACTAATCCACAGCACACTGACACAGAGGCAGACACCGGAGGGGTCAAATCACTGTGCACAATGTGTCAGCTGATACACGGGAGTGGGAGTACAGAGTGCATTGCATGGCCTGGAGTAGGCATGACTGTCCTGCTCCACATGAATGAGGGATGTGCCCTGGACAGTGGATAGCTGGCTATGTATGTGTGACACACGTAATCTGCACACTCCTGGGGCCCAAACATTGTTCCCACCCGCTGCATGGGCGTGTGCCACATACCCCAGGCACATGTGGTGGCTCAGCTCAGCAAGTGGACCGCATATCAAAGCAACACGCAGATCACATGTCCAAAACCAGGCGTTGTGTGAACAATGGACCCACCCATGATGCCCACAACAGAGTCAGGGAAACAGATGCTGTCCCCCACCTTTAGTGAAGCAAACTGCAAGGACACAGTCCCAAGTGACACAATTCCCTGACTGTAAGGGCCACACCTGGGTATCAGATGAGCAGTGGGCAGTGCACAATAGAGGGACATGGCTCCTGGACAACATGACTGCTGCACTGTGGCAGTTGAACCAGGCCAGAGGAGGGCACAAAGCATGTAATACAGAGTTCACAGTGCAGTCTTTGACTCACCCCCTCCTTGCTGCTGTCTGGCCTTCAGCTGCCCATCCAGGTCTGGAAACACCACCGCCAGGATCTGGAGCATGTGGGGGGTCAGGGTCCGTGTTCCGCCCCTCCTGCGAGGAGGCGACAGCTTCAGCTGGACCCGTGCAATGCTCCGGGTCCAGCCCCGAAGGTCCTGCCACCTCTTCTGGCAGTTGCGGATCCGGCGCTTGTAGACCCCCACGGACCGGACAGCCCGGACGATGTCCTTCCAGAGTTCCTGCTTCCGATGGGCATTAACCTGTCAGGATGACAAAGTGAAAAGGCCATTACCACACATGCAACATATCCGTGCATGACACAGTCGTATATACATGTCTCAATCACAGGGGCACATGATGTACACAGGCAGTGCAAAGCTGACCATGGACAGTTTGCCAGATGTCACTACATGGTATCATTGCATGGGAAGTAAAACCATGTTCAAATGCACTGTCACTGCACCATACCTGTCCAGTGCAAGTCACTACACACTATGGGGGTGGCAACTACTCAGTGAGCCTGCTAGCCAGTGGCGTGCAGACTCTCAGCCTTGCTAGTCAGACAAAATGCACATTCAGAAAGGCAGTGCACAGAACACTCACCTGCTCCCCTGGTGTCCCATACAGCTTGCTGTACTGTGGAAGTAGGCTGTCCAGCAGGGCCTGGTTCTCTTCAAGGCTGAAGGCTGGGGCTCTCTCCACAGTATGTGCCATTGCAGGGTCCAGAGGGGCAGAGACAGCAGCAGTGCAGTGGCAGATGTCGTCTTGGAGCATGTAGTGCAGGCAAGTGGGCTCTCAGGGGAACAGCCAGCAATATATATGTGCTGGAGAGGCAGATACTGTCCCTTGTGTCCAAAGTGATAGGTCCAAGTCGTTTGCATCTTCTGAATCTGGCCAATCCATGGAATAGCAGCACCAAAACACGCCCACAGCATCCTTCAAATCATCAACTTCATGACATACATGATTTTGCAACATTGTTGTGGGTGACCAACTGATTTTCCAGCAACCGACTCGTTCGAAATTCGAAAACGCGTCCGTTGCCAGGCAAGCCCATTGTCAATGAGTGCGCACCGATCGGTCCATTGCGGTACAACGCGCACAGGGGTACAACGCGTACCCGCACACATTGAAAGCAATGGGCCGGCCGGAGGCACCGATCGGTCCATTGCAGTTCAACGCGCACAGGGGTACAACGCGTACCCGCACACATTGAAAGCAATGGGCCGGCCGGAGGCACCGATCGGTCCATTGCTGTTCAACGCGCACAGGGGTACAACGCGTACCCGCACACATTGAAAGCAATGGGCCGGCCGGAGGCACCGATCGGTCCATTGCTGTTCAACGCACACAGGGGTACAACGCGTACCCGCACACTTTGAAAGCAATGGGCCGGCCGGAGGAACCGATCGGTCCTTTGCTGTTCAACGCGCACAGGGGTACAACGCGTACCCGCACACATTGAAAGCAATGGGCCGGCCGGAGGCACCGATCGGTCCATTGCTGTTCAACGCGCACAGGGGTACAACGCGTACCCGCACACATTGAAAGCAATGGGCCGGCCGGAGGCACCGATCGGTCCATTGCTGTTCAACGCGCACAGGGGTACAACGCGTACCCGCACACATTGAAAGCAATGGGCCGGCCGGAGGCACCGATCGGTCCATTGCAGTTCAACGCGCACAGGGGTACAACGCGTACCCGCACACATTGAAAGCAATGGGCCGGCCGGAGGCACCGATCGGTCCAATGCAGTTCAACGCGCACAGGGGTACAATGCGTACCCGCACACATTGAAAGCAATGGGCCGGCCGGAGGCACCGATCGGTCCATTGCAGTTCAACGCGCACAGGGGTACAACGCGTACCCGCACACATTGAAAGCAATGGGCCGGCCGGAGGCACCGATCGGTCCATTGCAGTTCAACGCGCACAGGGGTACAACGCGTACCCGCACACATTGAAAGCAATGGGCCGGCCGGAGGCACCGATCGGTCCATTGCAGTTCAACGCGCACAGGGGTACAACGCGTACCCGCACACATTGAAAGCAATGGGCCGGCCGGAGGCACCGATCGGTCCATTGCAGTTCAACGCGCACAGGGGTACAACGCGTACCCGCACACATTGAAAGCAATGGGCCGGCCGGAGGCACCGATCGGTCCATTGCAGTTCAACGCGCACAGGGGTACAACGCGTACCCGCACACATTGAAAGCAATGGGCCGGCCGGAGGCACCGATCGGTCCATTGCAGTTCAACGCGCACAAGGGTACAACGCGTACCCGCACACATTGAAAGCAATGGGCCGGCCGGAGGCACCGATCGGTCCATTGCTGTTCAACGCATCACTGTACATGTGACTGGCATATGTCAGCATGCCTGTCTCAGATGGACATATGCCAGCCACAGATAGCTCCCATGGAGTGAGGGGCACACCTACATCACGACAGCCTGTCCAAACCTTATCATAAGGCATGTAAGGCTGCATTTCCTATTGTGTGTATGTTGGTGTACATGTTGTCCTGTGGGTGTCACCTGTGGGCAGCCACCCCCAGGCTGTGCACGTGTTCATGGGGACAGGATCCTGGGTGTTACGTGTACGTGACCACTGTGATGTGCAACTGTTCATATCTGTGCATGTGCCATGGTCACATTTCACAGTGGTGTATGTGTATGTCATGTCACATACCCCGTGAGTCCCATGTGGGACGGTATGTTTGAGCCAGGGTGTCCCAGTGGCACAATAGTGATGGTCCTCCACAGTCTTTGTGCATGTAGTGTTTACAATGTCTCTGATTTCATGTGCACAATGGGAGACAGTCTCCACATCCACGTTGTGTGTGCATGGACTCTGATGTTGTGCGTGTGTGTCACAGACGTCCATGTCTGTCCTGCCGTGGCAAGTGGGGCCACTACCTGTGGGGGTCATGGTTGTTTTGCTGTGGTGTATACATGATACTCCATGTAATGCCAGTGTCCATGTGGCATTACAGGGTCCCTGGGAATGTACCTGTCGTTGAGCTGTGGTGCCTGGGGCACATCTGTCCTCACATGTCACTGTGGGGGTTATTGTGACACGGCAGCAGGAGATGGGAACTGTGACACGGCCTCATGATATCCAATGGGCCAACCTGGGACAAATTGATGCCACCTGTAGGACCGTGTTGACAGATGTTGGCCATGTATGTACCATACATGTCCTTCCGGTACTGCACACTTCATGTAGTTGTGCCTCATAATGATGTATGTTGGGATCTTGAGTGTGTTCAATGCCGCATATGTGGGGTGACTGACAATCTTGCTTACTTCTCCTCTGCACTGCAGGGCTCCTGCTGTCCATCGGCCATTCCCAGACCTGGCAACGATGGTGGAACGGGACAGCATCCGACGGTACTGCTTCACCAGGCAGCTGATTGAGGATTTGGCAGTGCAGTTGTCCCCACATTTGCAGCCTGGCCGGCCGTATCCTACAGCGCTGACCCCCAAGGTGAAGGTGATGGCAGCCCTACACTTCTTTGCCACTGGTACCTTCCAACATACTGTGGCGACTGCTGGTGGGATGTCACAGACCATGTTCAGCCGTGTGCTCCGCGATGTTTTGGCGGCAATGTTGCTCTTCCTGAACCGGTACATCTATTTCCCTAGACTGCGACGACTCACTGACGTGAAGAGTGACTTTTATGCCCTGGGGAGGATGCCGCATGTCATTGGCTCCATTGATGGGACACATGTGGCTTTGGTACCACCACAGGCCCAGGAGCAGGCCTACAGGAACCGCAAGCACTACCACTCGGTCAATGCACTGGTGGTGTGTCTTGCAGACATGACCATCACACACATGTGTGCCCGTTTCCCTGGTTCAGCACACGATGCCTTTGTGATGAGGAGTAGTCGCATCCCCAGGATGATGGCACAGATGCAGAACCAGCGTGCCTGGCTTGTCGGTGTGTACTGACTTTGTGCCATTGTGTGTGATCTGATCTGTAGTATTCCGCCCACTTTTCCAAGTCAGCTAATGTGCACTTGTCTGTCCATAGGTGACTCGGGATACCCCAACATGCCGTGGTTGCTGACACCCCTCAGGAACCCTGTGACACCTGCCCAGATGCGCTACAATGAGGCACATGGTCGGACCAGGAGAGTGATTGAGCGGACCTTTGGTCTCCTGAAGAGCCGCTTCCGCTGCCTGGACAAGACCGGAGGGTCCCTCCCATATGCCCCTGCGAAAGTGTGCAAGATTATCATCGTCTGCTGCATGCTCCACAACCTGGCAGTGCGGAAGGAGTTGCCTCTCATCCAGGATGACAATGACCAACATCCGCCACCTGTGGAGGATCCTGGCCTGGACCACGATGCCAGTGACGATGATGATGATGATGATGGTGATGGTGATGTCCGCACACAGCTAATCACCAACTTCTTTAGCTGAATGTGAGTATCCTGAGGTGTCATGTCAATGATGTGAGTTGGCATGATGTGTGGGTGGTGCTCTGGTGCTGTTGGAGTGTGTCCATGGGCTACTTGACTGGATGTGTGTTGCGATGTGTGGTGACAGGTGGGCTGTACTCCCCAACAGTGTTGACATGCTAACTTGGTTCTGGGTGGGTATCTTGTAACATGTATTGTGCATGAGTTTTGCTGTTCTGTCCTGTACTCCATTGCTTTTGACTGTGTGTCATTTCTGTCCTTCACAGGGTACTTTCAGATTCGTTTGGTCAACTGTGTCCACCGACGACGTGATTGCACATCCAGGCTGGTAGCTGTTGTGTCCCTACAGGTGATGTGCGCCACACCCATGGACTTCCTTCCGTCTACAGTTGTTGACTGTGTGTCCGCTGCCAGGTGGGGTTACCTTGCATCTGTAGTGGTTACGGCATGTTGCAACTGTGTAATAAACCTGTGCTTCACTTTGTGATGTGCGTTGTCTGTGGTCACACATTTGACTGCCATTTGCTTACTGCACCTGTGGGCTACTTGACTACAACTGGGAATGGGTGTGGTGTCTGTGCATTGCACCGTCTTCCCTGGCAACATCAGTGTAGGCAATGAGTCAGATGGCCTAGGTGTGTATGTGTCGTGTAGCCCTGGTGGTGTGTCTCCCTCATGTGTGTCACGTTGCCTGTACTCACATGCCTGTGTTGTCCTTGCTGTTGCAGTTCGCATACACAGTGTAATTTTGCAGTTCATCATCCCCATAACAGCACCCACGTTGGAATCACGACAGAGGCAAGTATGGTGTATTAGTGTGTTTATTGTGATACATTTGTGTTAATAGTGCATAGGATGGGTTGTGCTGTACATGAATCTTGCAATCCCAAGTTCCTAGGTGAATTGAAAGTCCGGGTAGACAGGATCCCCAGTATCGGGGCCACAGTTGTCTGACACATTGGTCCAACTTATACTCCCCATGCAATGTGTGGGAGTAGTGTTGCCGTCAACAGGGTGAACAGTCTGTGCACAAAGGCGAACATCCAGAACAGGTTCAGGCTTCCTGGGAGTTGTGCTTGGCCATCGGCCTCTCACTTTTCCCTCCTCGGACGACCCCTCTTCTTGGGGGGGGGGCCCTCAAGTGCAGGCGGCTGCCGCCAGAGTCCTCCTCCCTCCCTGTGGCAGTTGCAGTTTGTTCGGCACCAGATGTTGTTGGCACACAGGGAGGTGTGGACTGGTTGCTGTTCATCTGGCGGAGGCATTGTAAAATGTCCCTGTGCACCGCCGTCATCTCATGCAGTGCATCCCACTTGGACTCCACGCGGGACATGTGTGAGTCCACACGGGACATGTGTGACTCCACGTGGGACATGTGGGAGTCCAAGCGGGCATGATGGGCAGCCTGCTGCTGTTTAATGTCTCTGAGGAGCCCCACTACCTGGCTGAGGTCTCCGGTGCTGGACTGGTACGCATCAGCTATGCGTACCAGTTGTGGGTTGTCATGCACACCAGCAACGTCTGCAAGCAGCGACCTCTGTCTCCCACCCTCCCACCACCCCTGCTGACATGTGCAGTGTGTGCAGTGGCACGCACAGATAACCCTGGTCCACCTTGGGGGTTGGTGGTGGTGGTGGTGTCCATGGCCCCAGGTTGGTCCAGGGTCACTGTGCTGGTGTTGCTCCTTATTCTGTCCATGTCGGCAGGGATGGTATTCGTGGTGACAGTCGTTGTAGGGGTGGGTGCAGGGGGTGCAGCTGGTGGTCCTGCTGGTGCTGCAGCTGGTGGTCCTGCTGGTGCTGCATGTTGACTTGCACCGGATGTGCCAGGTTGTTCTTCATCGTCCGAGGAGGACAGAGGCTGTACGACGCCAGTGAGCTCGGCATCCTCTTGAGCCTGGGACTGGGACTCCTCAGCATCTGCTGCTGTGTCCCCATCATCACCTGTTTTTGGGAGACACAAACAATGTATGTCATGTTTCTGCAGGCATCAATGGTTGACACACATGACAGTTGTGACTGTGCCTCTGGGTGCGGGCCTGTACATTGCATTGTCCTAAGTCGTCACAGTCAGGGGTTGATATTGGTGTGGCACATTGTCCTGCATTATTTGGGCATTTCTATGTATTTTCTGGGGTGTGAACATGGTCTGCATTGCTTGTGTTTGGTTGACAGCCGGACCTCCTTCCCACCCACCCAGCCAGTCAGTTATCCCACCATGGAACGTGCTTGCGTTGCAGGGAGTGTAAGTTGTCTCTCAGGATGTCAGTCAGTGGTGTCCTGCTGTTTGTTGGTGCACAGTTGCCAGCAGGGCCTTGTGCTCCCCACAGCAGTAGCCAGTGTCAGCCATCTTGTGAGTCCTTCTCCACTCCCTGTGATGTGAGCATGGTTCAGGGTGGTGTTGATGGGACAGTTGTGGGGGTGAGCTATGTCTGTGACTACGACTCCCATCATGCCATTGCCTCCACCCCACTTGCCAGCATTCCCATACTTACTTGCTTTTGTGTGGAGTTCAGTGTGTGTGGGTGTGAGGGCAATGGCAAGATGGCTGACAGTGGTGTCCTGCTGTTGGTTGGTGTGCAGTACCCAGCATGCCCTTGTGCTCCCCACGACACAGCAACAGTGTCAGACATCTTTGATGGGCCTTTCCACTCTCTGTGGGATGTGCATGCGTGAGTGTGAGCTTGCTGGGCCATGTGGTGGGGGATGTAGGGCTGTGACTACGACTCCCATCATGCTATTGCCTCCTCCCCCCTTCCCAGCATGCCCATGCTTCCTTCCTTTTGACTCTGCTTCCCTGTGGGTTGGGCTGGCTGTGCTGACAGGATGGCTGGGAGTGTTGTCCTGGCAGTTGTTTGGCTAAGAGTCCCAAGAGTGTCCCTGTGCTTCACACAACATAACCCAGGGTGGTGGTGCTTTGTGGGATCTTGTGTTAGGATGGAGGGCATTGCATTCTACCAGGTGGGTACTGTGGAGTTTGTGTTGGGGGGGTGTGAGGGGAGGTGCTGGTGACTATGGTCAGTGCTGCAAGTCCCCCTTCCCAACCAGCTAGCCAGATATCCCACCATGGAACGTGCTTGCATTGCAGGGAGTGGAAGTTGTCTCTCAGGATGTCAGTCAGTGGTGTCCTGCTGTTTGTTGGTGCACAGTTGGCAGCAGGGCCTTGTGCTCCCCACAGCAGTAGCCAGTGTCAGCCATCTTGTGAGTCCTTCTCCACTCCCTGTAATGTGAGCATGGTTCAGGGTGGTGTTGATCGGCCAGTTGTGAGGCTGAGCAATGTCTGTGACTACGACTCCCATCATGCTATTGCCTCCACCCCCCTTCCCAGCATGCCCATGCTTCCTTCCTTTTGACTCTGCTTCCCTGTGGGGTGGGCTGGCTGTGCTGACAGGATGGCTGGGAGTGTTGTCCTGGCAGTTGTTTGGCTAAGAGTCCCAAGAGTGTCCCTGTGCTTCACACAACATAACCCAGGGTGGTGGTGCTTTGTGGGATCTTGTGTTAGGATGGAGGGCATTGCATTCTACCAGGTGGGTACTGTGGAGTTTGTGTTGGGGGGTGTGAGGGGAGGTGCTGGTGACTATAGTCAGTGCTGCAAGTCCCCCTTCCCACCCAGCCAGCCAGATATCCCACCATGGAACGTGCTTGCATTGCAGGGAGTGGAAGTTGTCTCTCAGGATGTCAGTCAGTGGTGTCCTGCTGTTTGTTGGTGCACAGTTGGCAGCAGGGCCTTGTGCTCCCCACAGCAGTAGCCAGTGTCAGCCATCTTGTGAGTCCTTCTCCACTCCCTGTGATGTGAGCATGGTTCAGGGTCGTGTTGATGGGCCAGTTGTGAGGCTGAGCAATGTCTGTGACTACGACTCCCATCATGCTATTGCCTCCACCCCCCTTCCCAGCATGCCCATGCTTCCTTCCTTTTGACTCTGCTTCCCTGTGGGGTGGGCTGGCTGTGCTGACAGGATGGCTGGGAGTGTTGTCCTGGCAGTTGTTTGGCTAAGAGTCCCAAGAGTGTCCCTGTGCTTCACACAACATAACCCAGGGTGGTGGTGCTTTGTGGGATCTTGTGTTAGGATGTTGGGCATTGCATTCTACCAGGTGGGTTCTGTGGAGTTTGTGTTGGGGTGTGTGTGAGGGGAGGTGCTTGTGACTATGGTCAGTGCTGCAAGTCCCCCTTCCCACCCAGCTAGCCAGATATCCCACCATGGAACATGCTTGCATTGCAGGGAGTGGAAGTTGTCTCTCAGGATGTCAGTCAGTGGTGTCCTGCTGTTTGTTGGTGCACAGTTGGCAGCAGGGCCTTGTGCTCCCCACAGCAGTAGCCAGTGTCAGCCATCTTGTGAGTCCTTCTCCACTCCCTGTGATGTGCGCATGGTTCATGGTGGTGTTGATGGGACAGTTGTGGGGGGGCAATATGTGTGACTGCGACTCCCATGATGCTATTGGCTACACTGACTTGGCCAGCATACACAGAATTCCTTCCTTTGAGTGGTCTTCACTGTGTGTTGGTGTTGTTGTGGTGGCTACATGTCTGGATGTGTTTGTTAGTTCTATTTGTGCCACTGCCTAGCTGTAGTTGTGGTTGTGTTTGTACATGTGTTGGCACAGTTGGATGTGACTTTTTTGATGGCATGTGTTGTGTTTATCTGACTGACATACACATTTTGGGATGATTCTGTTCTGGTTGCTGTGTAATTGCTATGAGTGCATGGTTTGACTCTCCCCTTGACAGTGATGTGTGTGTTTTGTGGCAGTATATTGTGTACATTTGTTGTGTACTCACCAGGCTCTGGGATGTCCTCTAGTCCATATACGCTCACTGGCGGAAGGATGGCCCGCACCTTCTCCTCCCAGGGCCTGAGGTATATTGGCTTGGCAGGAGGGCCACTGCCGGTGTATTGGCTGTTGATGTAGTCTTTCTTCAGCATGTCCCGTACCCTCCTGCGCACGTCATACCACCTGTTCTGGATGTCTGTCTTTGTGCGCCGACATGGTGATTGGGCGTTCACCCTGTTGATGATCCTCTCCCACATCTTGGTTTTCTGCGACATGGGGTCTGTTGGACCAGTGTGCCAAACAGCTGTGGCTCCACCCTGAGGATCTCGTCTACCATGACTTCCAATTCACTATCTAGGAACTTGGGATTCTTCTTGGGGGCATGGTGATGGGTGGTGATGGTGGGTGATGTGTGTGTTGGTGTGCAGGTGAGGGTGTGTGAGTGTGTGTTTTGCTGGGTGTATGTGAGGTAGGTATTTGTTGGTGTGCTGATGGTGTGTGGCTTGTGTGAGGGATGAGCTGTGGGTGTGTGGTTGCTTTCTCTTGGGTGCTGGCAGTGGAATGGCATTTGCAAAGGCTCATGGTAGTGATTTGTGTCCTTTATATAGGTGGAGTTGTGGGTGTGTCTTAGTTCTCTGTCCCCACCCCCCCAGTATTTATTGGCTTGGTAATTGCTTGTTTGGCCTTTTTTGGGTGATTTTTCCTTTGTGCTGTTTGTGTATGTTGGAAACGTTCTTGTGACTGAGTCGGACCCTGCATTGGTCTCGTACGGTGTTCTCCGTTTCGTTCACGCTGTGTTTGTGCAGTTTTCTATGCTGCGTACGCGTCGGTCGCGGTGTATTGTGTTGCTTCGGCTCGGTTTTGTATGCGTGTCGGTCGTACGGCTTGTCCTCCGTCCGACTCGCTCGTGGTTTTCGCGCCTTGCATCGTACTTTGCGGTTTGGAGTTAGCGTGTACGTTTCGGTCGGATTTGTTCCGGGTGCGTGTCGGTCGGTTGGATTCGCGTGTTTTTCCGGCCGGATTGCTGTTTTCCGTGCGGCTCGGTCAGTCGACTTGGTTTCGGTACGTGTCGGTCGGATTTTTCGCGCCTTGCATCGTACTTGGCGTGTCGGGCGCCACGGGTACGTGTCGGTCGGTATTTTTTCCGGATCCGAGTCAGTCGGTGCTTTTTCCGGCCCGAATCGGAATCGACCCCAAAGTCTTTTCCAAACCAGCAGTCTTAGATACAGATTTTTCCAAAGAATCTAATTTTGACTGTAATTTCTCTGACAGAAGAATAGTAACTCCTTCGTGTTCCATTTTATCAATGGCTTCCATTTTCACTATTGGTTGTTTCTCCAGTTTCAAAAGTTCTTGATTGAATGTAGAGCACTCTTGCAGTGTTGGCATTAGACAAACTATAGACTTCTTTTCTCCAATTTTTTTGTACATTATTTCAGGTGCAATATTTTCATTTGGAAACAAGTTTGTTAGTAGTCGACTTTGTAAAGCTTCTTTACCATCTTTTATCAAGACACCAATTCTAATATCTTGAAGAATGTTTCCATTATGTTCATCACTTGCTTGTCGCATATTCTTAATAAGTTCTTTATATTGAAAAAGAGACCAAATGTTCACATTGCCAATACTTCCCAAAGATTTCCTTTGTCTTCATGGACAAGTGTTTTAAAAACTGGTTGCCCTTTCACAGGAGTAAGTTGTAATAGATCGCCGAATACAATTACATGTTTTCCTCCAAATAAAACATCATAATCTGTTTTTAAAATCTGTTGCATTCTTAAATGTAGAAAGGCAAGCATTACGTTTGAGACCATGCTCACCTCATCAATTATCAGAAGTTTCATTTTCTTTAGTACTCTTGAAACTTCATAACAAGCTTCTCCGGATAGCTTGTGATAGTCCAGCTTATTTTCATGTTCAACTGGTAGCATCAGTAAACGATGTAATGTAATCCCTTTAATGTTGTGTGCTGCTAACCCAGTTGGAGCGGTTACAACACAAGATAAATGTGATTCAGGGGTTTTCTGTAGATAACTGGTCAAAACTTTAATTAAGAAACTTTTTCCTGTACCAGCTTGACCACTGATATACATTCGAATAGGTTTAAATGATGTGCAGTTGCATTCTTTTTTCATGAAGTAAACCATGCTCTATCTGTTGTGTAACTTGCTGATATGTTTCTTTCTGTTCAATATTTAGTTGTTCTTCCAAGTTTCCCAACTCCATAATATCCTGTTGTGCTTGTTGCATTGCCGTTTCTACTTCACTCATGGCTATTGCTGCTTCATTTTCAAGAATTTGTTGTCCTAGTGGATCTTGACTTAGTGGAGCAGAACTTTGACTATCTTGAGAACTGTCTCTAGCAATTTCAGCTGCAATACTAGTTTCTTGTTCAATCTCTTCATTCAACATATGTAGATAATTTGGAAAAACTGTGCATTCAATACTATCTTTAAATGCATTAAAAGAATCTTCATAGCACTCAAAATCTCCAAGTAATTCCATTTCAGTACGCCAAGGCTTGAAGAGTAGTAGAAGTGCTAAATTGAAAAATTCCCTTTTATCTACAGTATTACAACTGAGTTTCCTGTGATTAATAAGATTTCCTTTGGTATGTTTTACCAAACATCCATCACATCCAATACCTGCATATTTTTTTTCATTTATATTTTCTGTAACATTACTCTTAAAGTTGTAATATTGCAGTACTTCATAGAGACATATGTTTTCCAAATGTGGACGTCTTTTAGGATAGTACGTATCCAACATGTTTGTTTTAACAATATCTGTACTTTCCGGTTCATTTAATGCTAAGTATTCAATTTCTTGTACAGATTTCAATACTCGATTTCGTGTTGCAGCAAGACCTAGACTTACCCAAATGACTCCTCTTGACTTTGAATATAAACTGTAAACCACGACATACTAATATACCGACTTACCAACTTAGGAGTCTCAGGAAATGCCATCACCTGGTTCATATCCTTCCTGGCAGACCGCTGTTTCCAGGTTTTTGAGGGCGATATCACCTCCCCCAGCAAGCCATTGGGTTGGGTTGTGCCTCAGGGCTCTTCCCTGAGCCCGACGCTATTTAACATATATATGAGCCCCCTAGCTGAGATTGTCCGTCCTTTCGGCATAAAAATCATCACTTATGCCGACGACACTCAGCTAGTGGTGGCCCTTAACCAGCCAAACAACGCCCATAACAACCTGATTGGATGCTTGGAGGAGGTGGCCAAATGGATGACACTCTCCTGTCTAAAGTTAAACGGAGACAAAACTGAGCTTATGCTCTTATGTAACACCCCCAAGCTCACTATTAACTTACTGTGGCCCATCTGCCTCGGCCCGGCTCCAGTGCCAAAGGACACAATCAAAGCTTGGGCATCTGGCTGGATAAGTCCCTTAACTTTAACAATCAAGCATCTAAACTTGCAGCCACCTGCTACGGTCTACTTAGGCTACTCCGAAAAATTCTTCCCCTACTTCCATTCCAGGCGAAACAGATTATGGTCCAGGGTCTCATCCTATCACGCCTGGACTTTGGGAATGCCCTCTTTTTAGGAGCCCCTCAGTCCACCTTGCGCAAGCTCCAGGTCATCCAAAATTGTGCAGCCCGAACACTCAGATCCCCCGTCGACTCCCAATCAAACCTGGATTAAAGAACCTCCATTGGCTCCCAGTTAGGGAAAGAATTGAATTCAAGGCCCTGTGCATTGCCCACAGGGCCTTTTAGAAGACGGGCTCTGCCATTAATCAATCATTGATTACCCCCTACCACCCGAATAGACAGCTTAGATCAGCATCTTCCTTCCTCGCCATAGTACCAAGGATAAAAAGAGCTAGATATGGTGGCCGCTCCTTTTCTTATAACTCGGCCAAGCTCTGGAACGCTCTCCCCCTCCATCTGTGGGCAGAGCCCAATTTGCTCCCATTCCGTAAGCTCTTAAAAACTCTGCTTTTCAATAAATCTGAATAGTCTCTAACTGTTCGCCTGCACGCGTTGTCTGTAGCGCTAGGACGTCTTAGGGTAGCTATCGCGCTTAATAAATGGTCTTTTCATTTCATTTCATTTCATGTGAACCGATCCGAACATTTGTACGATCAAATCTCTCGATGGGAAAGCATCTTCAAACTAAAGCTGTACAATTTGTTACTAAGAGTCTTCTCTTGTGAAATGTCTTCCCACATTTCTTTCAACTCTGTCTTTTCAGATTTTGTTATATATGTTGTAACATAGCGAGCAACAGCAATTGAATTATCTGCAACATACTGGATATCCATATTTGCATTCCACATCATCAAAATCACTGGATTGTAATCATTAATATAATTTAAATCTTCACTCCTTTTTATATTGTTAGTATTCTTTGGAGATTTTCGAGTTATAGTATGCCTCACTGCTGACATGAAACTGTCGACTCTTCCTTTGGAAATTACTGGACGTGGGAATCCAAAACGACATTTTGTATAAAAAACTTTCTTTGACTTGTATTTCCGTCGACAATATTTCCCACATCGATGACTTTGAAACCGTAAAACTTGTTGTCTTAAGGTATTTTCTCCTCCTGTTTTTGTAATAGCACAGGTAACATAGTCTTCAATGAAAGATAAAACAGTCTCATCAGAATCGGTTCCAAATTTAGGTGCATCCTTGATCCATAATAGCATATGTATATGAGGAGCACCTCTGGCTTGGTACTCCTTTCTCCAAAAGAAATCCATAACTTCTCCAAGAGGTGGGTTATTTTTATTGCAGATAAAAGACATCATAGCTTGAAACCTATGATTAAAATATCTGCACACATTTACAGGCTCCAAGGAACATAGTTCTCCAGCTGTCTTCAATTCAATGTTTTTAATATTTGAATTTGCTTCTCGTAGAAATTCAAGTAAATCATCCCATGCGTATTCAGCACAGCTTAGTTTAACAAACCACGTAGGGGTTCCTAAGTTCCTTAACATACATTTAAGTTCTCTGTGACGACGATACCAATACTCATTAGCACCACGATGACAAGCCATCAAATTAATCAACTGAGATTCTAAATGATCGTCTCTTTGTTGTACTTTGTCCATGATTTCCTTTGCAGAAACATGTGTAAGATGAACTCCTGTTTTTAATATGTGGTTCACTGCATATGAAAGTCCCGACAAGTCACTTTCAAACAGAAGATGAAATATACATGGAATACATTGTCGAAATCTTGGCTCTTCTGAGTACAATCTTGTTGTACGATATTCTGAAGCTGGAATCTGCACGGGTCGTTCATCATATCGTCCACCTTTTCCAGTGGGGAACAGCTGTGGAAAACAACGGGCTTCTAAACTTCTTTCCCAAACACTCATAGGAGTTCCCTTCGCTTTCTTCATTTGGAATAATTCAATAGTATTTCCAATCACTACTTTTGAATGTAAAGGATGTATACAATAATGTTCATACATTTTTTCACTCCTGGAGACATCCACTTTTTCGATTTGGCCAGTTGAATTTTCTCTATCATCTCCTAAAGATATTTCTTCTTCGTCCACATGTATATTTTTATAATGAATATTGTTTTGTATAAGATATAATGTAGCTTTTTGAAGTTTGGTGACATCTACTAACTCTTGCCATATTTTCCGACTCTATGTTGGTACACAATTAGGTAGAATAACTACAGGTTCACTTTCCTCTCTCTCTCTACACCAACAGTTTCGATATTTTTCTTAAAATGTAAAGGTAAATACACAACTCTTCCTTTAAACCTCTTTGTAAATCTGTTGGAGGCAGCTTACCTGTTTTAGGCTCCATACGAACAATAGCCTGAAACGGGTGCACAGATTGAATAAGAATAGATTCATATGTATTTAAATCTACTAGTTCTGAAGGAATACCTACCAACTCTAGGTTATTATGTACAGCTCTAGCTGGCATTTTGTTCTCTTCTAGTTTGCTGTAAAATATTTACAAATATGTTGATCACTACCCAAATCAAAACGACCTTCCACCAACAAATAAGCACCAAATTGCTCCCACTTATCATTGTTTTCCTTTTCACTTTTTAAATACACATCAACATTCCTAGTTTGACTTCTATAGTGAGTACGTCGACAACAGATACAAACATAGTTTGGTTTTTCACAGCAAACTACCTTAAATGTTGTATTTTCTTGTGCAAACATCTGAATACTACTATCTTCCACCTCTTCTTCAACACCTACACTTATGAAACTCTCACTTTCTCTACACTCCTCTTCAGGACCAAAGAAACGAAACTGCATATCATCACAAACTTTTTTTACATCCAATACTGAACCATGCAAAAGAGCAGTGTTTATTTCACTTAAACATAATGCAGGACTCTTTACATAGTACAATCTTCTTACTAACTTCCGCATTTCTGAGTGATGTACTGCTAACATTCTCAAATGATGAAAAGTACTTTGACACACTTTTCTAGAAAGACAAGCCAGAGAATGACCCTGCAAGCCAGTATATTTTCTCACTTTATAAGGATCTAGTCCTTGCAACATCTTAATCTTCTGTTTAACACTTTTTTTTTACCATACTCTCGTAAGAAATTTCGTAAAATATCAATAGATTCCTGTCGTATACTACAAATACTACTACAATCCCACCTATACACTGGAGCTTGTGAACGTCTCCCTTGAACTTCTTCAGCTATTACTTCTTCTACATTTCTAGGAAACATCTTTTCTTTTTCAATTGGACAACCATTTTTAACCTCATAAGAACGACCATTGGTATCAACTGCGTGAACTAATGTATTTTATTGAAAATAGCTTTCTTCATTAAAAAAAGGTTCAGTACTAGAAGTGTGCTTCCATTCACCCAAAAAATGTTTGCAAAAGTTAGTTCTATTGACCAGTCTTTTTCTTTTACTTTTCTCCTTTATAAAATGCATTGTTTTATTCAATGTTGTCATTCTTTTCAAAACTAATATAAACAATCTTCTTTTCAATTCAAAAGCGTTTTCGACTACACTTTCAATCTGTTGCTTTTTCTTGTAAAATGCAGATCTTCTTTTATATTTCTTGCAATTTTTCATTAAATTTTGCAGTACTCTACTTTTAAACATTCGTTTCCTAATATCCTTGTACTGTTTCATCCTTCTTTCATCATAGATTATTTTCCCAAAACATGATTTTCTATTAATATCTCCTTTTTTTGTTTCCTTCTGAATGGTTGTACTACTTTTCTTTTTCTTTTCTCCATTTTCTAAATTCGTAATCTTCTTTAAAACTCTTTTAACAAATCTTTAGTTCTCTTACCAGAAGCCTTTTTCTTCAATGTCACATGTTGTACTTTGTCTGATTTCTCCTTTTCTGTTTCTTTTAAATAGTACTCTTTTCTTTCTTTTCTTTTATTTTCGATCTTTTCTTGCCATACTCAATATTTATTAATAATAATGGTATCTGAAAAGAAAGAAAAGTTTAAATACTTTCATTAAATCATTTAATATTAATAAAATAATTATATACAAATATTCTCATATATAAATAAAAAAATATTTTTAATTGCATTCCAAAAGTATGTCAGACACTGCAGACAAAGGTCCAGAAAGAGGCAAGAGGGGTGCAGAAATACCAAATACAGTGTGAAAGATACATGAGGGGTGCAAAAAGAAGCAACAGAGGTGTAAAAAGAAGCAAGAGGAATGCAGAAAGAAGCAACAGAGGTGTAGAAAAAGGCAAGAGGGGTGCAAAAAGAGAGGAGGTGCAGAAAGAGGCATACAAGGCGCAGAAAGAAGCAAGACATGTACAGAAAAAAGCAAAAAAAGTGCAGAAAGAATGAACACTGGTGTAGAAAGAGGTAACACGGATGCAGAAAGAGGAAACAGGGCTGCAGAAAGACCTAAGAGGAGTACAGAAAGAAGCAACACAAGCAGAAAGACACAAAAGAAGTGCAGAAAGAAAGAACAGAGGTACAGAGTCCATGTGTTCTGTCTAAGTAATTGAAAGAGAGCATGAGTAATGCCAGGGTGATTGCAGAAGTGCAGGGGTAATGTCTAGGAGATTGGCAGAGTGCATAAGTAAAGTATGGGTGATTGCATGAGTGCAGGAGTAATGTGTGTGAGGTTGTATGAGTGTAGTAGTAATGCCTGGGTGATTGGAGGATTGCAGAGATAGTGCATGGGTGATTTTATAAGTGCATAGATACTGGTTGGGTGATTCAAAGAGTACAGGCCTAGTGCCTGGGTGATTTGAAGAGTGCAACGGTAGTGCCTGGGTCATTACATAAGTGCATATGTACTAGCTGGATGATTTAAGAAGTGCTTTGGTAATGCCTGTGTAATTGTATACTACAGCAATAATGCCTAGGTGATTCCATGAATACGGATGTATGACGATACCACGCATGCATTACATCGCATGCCATTAGATAGCGGTTTTAACAACGCAAGTCGTTACAACGACTTGCGTTGGAGGGCGCTGGACTTAGGAGTAGTTTAATTTACTATTCCAACTCCAGCCTACGTACAGTAGGGAAGGTGTTGGATAGTAATTTAAACTACTCCTTGTCCTATAGCGCCCTCCAGTGCAAGTCGTTGTAACGACTTTCGTTGTAAAAATCGCAATCTAATGGCATGCGATGTAATGCATGCGTTCTAAAGGTTGTTTCCCATGAATACAGGGATAATGCCTGGGAAATTGCATGAGTGCAACGGTAGTGGCTGGGTGATTATATAAATGCATGAGTAGTGGATACATGATTGAAAGACTGCATAGTTAATACCTTGGGGATTGCATGAGTGCAGCAGTAATGCCTGAGTGATTACAGTAGTTCATATGTAGTGCCTACATCATTGGAAGACTGCATGGATAGTAGTTGGGCATTTTCATAAGTGCACGAGTACTGGCTGAATGATTACATAAGTACAAGAGTGGTGGCTGCATGATTGAAAGAGTGGAACGATAATAGCTGGCTGAATGAAGCACTGTATACCTAATGCGTTGGTGATTGCATGAGTACAGGGGTAACATCTGGGGGATTAAAGAAGTAAAAAGGTAACGCCTGGGTGATTGCATGACTACAGGAGTAATATCTGGGGATTTACATGACTACATAGGAAGTGAGTGGGTGATTTTATAACTGCATGGCTACTTCTGGGATGATTGCAGGACTACTCAGGTAGTTCCTGAGTGAATAAAGGAGTGCAAAGGTAGTGCCTGAGTGATTTCTTAACAGCATGACTACTGGCTGAGTGATTACATAAGTACAAGGATAGTACCTCTGTGATTGAAATAGTGCAACAGTAGTGGCTGGGTGATTATATAAGTGCATGAGTAGTGGCTAAATGATTGAAAGAGTACATGGGTAATACCTTGGTGATTGTATGAGTGTATAGGTATTGCCTGGGTGATTGCATGAGTGTAGCAGTAATGCCTGAGTGATTACAACAGTGCATATGTACTGGCTGCATTATTCGAAGACTGCATGGGTAGTACTTGAGTGCTTTTATAACTGCATAAGTGTTGGGCCTAGCAAAATATAAAGCAGCAGACTATTACATCACTCAAATACAAGTCTCTCCATATTCTAAGAAGCATGCATACATATGTCTCTACGTTTTCAAACCAACATCATATCTAAAAGAAATATGTATACAATATTTTATAACTCTATGAGTACTGCCTGGGTGATTACAGAAGTACTAAAGTACTACCTGAGTGATTACAGGAGTGCAAAGGTAGTGCCTGGGTGATTTTATAAGTGCATGAGTACTTCTTGGCTGATTGCACAACTACTGAGTTAGTGCCTGAGTGAATAAAGGAGTGTTAACATACTGCCTGGGTGAATTCATATCAACATAGGTACAGCCTGAATGATTGCATGACTGCAGGGATAGTACATAAGTAGTGCCTGGGTGATTGCATAACTGCAGGGGTAATATCTGAGGGATTACTGGATTACATAGAAAGTGAATGGGTGACTTTATAAGTCCATGAGTACTGCCTGGGTGATTACAAAAGTACTAAGGTACTACATGAGTGATTACAGGAGTGTAAAGGTAGTGCCTAGGTCATTTTATAAGTGCATGAGTACTGGCTGAGTGATTACAT
The DNA here is from genome assembly GCA_963921515.1 of Calotriton arnoldi. Classification (NCBI taxonomy): domain Eukaryota; kingdom Metazoa; phylum Chordata; class Amphibia; order Caudata; family Salamandridae; genus Calotriton; species Calotriton arnoldi. Next base: position 146,374 of record CAWUFW010016974.1, on the reverse strand, counting down.
AAGTACAAGAGTAGTGCCTGCATGATTGAAAGAGTGGAAAGATAGTGGCTGGCTGAATGAAGCATTGTATAGTTAATGCATTGGTGATTGCATGAGTACAGAGGTAATGTCTAGGGGATTAAAGAAGTACATAGGTAACGACTGGGTGATTGCATGACTACAGGGGTAATATCTGGGGATTTACATGACTACAAAGGAAGTGACTGGGTGATTTTATAACTGCATGCCTATTTCTTGGATGATTGCAGAACTACTCGGGTACTGCCTGAGAGAATAAAGGAGTGCAAAGGTAGTGCCTGAGTGATTTCTTAATAGCATGACTACTGGCCGAGTGATTACATAAGTACAAGGGTAGCACCTCCGTGATTGAAATAGAGCAACAGTAGTGGCTGGACGATTATGTAAGTGCATGAATAGTGGCTACATGATTGAAAGAGTGCATGGGTAATACCGTGGCGATTTCATGAGTGCATAGGTAGTGCCTAGGTGATTGCGTGAGTGTAGCAGTAATGCCTGAGTGATTACAACAGTGCATATGTACTGCCTGGATCATTAAAAGACTGCATGGGTAGTACTTGGCTGTTTTTATAACTGAATAAGTGTTAGGCCTAGCAAAATATAAAGCAGCAGACTATTACATCACTGAAATACAAGTCTCTCCATATTCTTAGAAGCATGCATACATATGTCTCTACGTTTTCAAACCAACATCATATCTAAAAGAAATATGTATACAATATTTTATAACTCTATGAGTACTGCCAGGGTGATTACAGAAGTACTAAAGTACTACCTGAGTAATTACAGGAGTGTAAAGGTAGTGCCTGGGTGATTTTATAAGGGCATGAGTACTTCTTGGCTGATTGCACGACTACTGAGTTAGTGCCTTAGTGAATAAAGGAGTGTTAACATACTGCCTGGGTGAATTCTTATCAACATAGGTACAGCCTGCATGATTGCATGACTGCAGAGATAGTACATAAGTAGTGCCTGGGTGATTGCATAACTGCAGGGGTAATATCTGAGGGATTACTGGAATACATAGAAAGTGAATGGGTGACTTTATAAATCCATGAGTACTGCCTAGGTGATTACAGAAGTACTAAAGTACTACCTGAGTGATTACAGGAGTGCAAAGGTAGTGCCTGGATAGTTTTATGAGTGCATGAGTACTGGCTGAGTGATTACATAAGTACAAGAATAGTGCCTGCGTGATTGAAAGAGTGGAAAGATAGTGGCTGGCTAAATGAAGCACTGTATACCTAATGCATTGGTGATTGCATGAGTACAGAGGTATCATCTGGGGGATTAAAGAAGTACACAGGTAACGCCTGGGTGATTGCATGACTACAGGGGTAATATCTGGGGATTTACATGACTACATAGGAAGTGTCTGGGTGATTTTTTAAGTGCATGGGTACTTCCTGGGTGATTGCAGGACTACTCAGATAGTGCCTGAATGAATAAAGGAGTACAAAGGTAGTGCCTGAGTGATTTCTTAACAGCATGACTACTGGCTGAGTGATTACATAAGTACAAGGGTAGTACCTCCGTGATTGAAATAGTGCAACGGTAGTGTCTGGGTGATTATATAAGTGCATGAGTAGTGGCTACATGATTGAATGAGTGCATGGGTAATACCATGGTGATTGTATGAGTGTGTAGGTATTGCGTGGGTAATTGCATGAATGTAGCACTAATGCCTGAGTGATTACAACAGTGCATATGTAGTGTCTGGATCATTAGAAGAGTGCAGGGGTAGTACTTGGCTGTTTTTATAACTGCATAAGTGTTGGGCCTAGCAAAATATATAGCAGCAGACTCTTACATCACTGAAATACAAGTCTCTGCATATTGTTAGAAGCATGCATACATAAGTCTCTACGTTTTCAAACCAACATCATATCTAAAAGAAATATGTATACAATATTTCTGGAATATAGTGAAACTTAGAAACTAAAACATATAATAGAACTGCCTGGGTGATTACTGAACTACTAAGATACTACCTGAGTGGTTACAGGAGTGCAAAGTTAGTGACTGGGTGATTTTAAAGGTACATGAGTACTGGCTGAGTGATTACATAAGTACAAGAGTAGTGCCTGCGTGATTGAAAGAGTGGAAAGATAGTGGCTGGCTGATTGAAGCACTGTATACCTAATGCGTTGGTGATTGCATGAGTACAAGGGTAATGTCTGGGCAATTAAAGGAGTACATAGGTAACACCTGGGTGATTGCATGACTACGGGGTAATATCTGGGGATTTACATGACTACATAGGAAGTGACTAGGTGATTTTATAAGTGCATGGGTACTTCTTGGCTGATTACAGGACTACTGAGGTACTGCCTAAGTGAATAAAGGAGTGCAAAGGTAGTGCCTGGGTAATTTCATAACACCATGACTACTGGCTGAGTGAATACATGAGTACAGGGGTAGTGCCTCCGTTATTGAAGGACTGCAACAATAGTGCCTGGGTGATTATATAAGTGCATGAGTAGTGGCTACATGTTTGAAAGAGTGCATGGGTAATACCTTGCTGATTGCATGAGTGCATAGATAGTGCCTAGATGATTGCATCAGTGCAGCAGTAATGCCTGAGCGATTACAGCACTGCATATGTAGTGCCTGCATCATTGGAAGACTGCAGGCGAGTACTTGGGTGTTTTTATAACTGCATGAACGTTGGGCCCAGCCAAATATAAAGCAGCAGACTATTACCTGACTGAACTAAAAGTCTCTCCATATTGTTACAAACACACATACATATGAATCTACCTTTTCAAATCATCATCATATCTAAAAAAATATGTATACAATACTTATGGAATATAGTGAAACCTAGAAACTGAGACATGTAATAGATCTGCTTTAGTGATTGCATAACTCCATGGGTAGTGCTTGGGTGATTATATGAGTGCAAGGGTAGTCACTAGGTAATTGCAGGAGAATATGAAAAGTGACTGACTAATTGCATGAGTGCAGATATAGACGTTGAGAGCACGGATAAGTGTATAAATAGCAACTGAAAGCATAGATGAGTCATTATGTACTGCGTATGTGAATAGATGAGTGCAACAGTAAAGCCTGCATGATTCTGTGAGTGCAAGAGTAGTGTGAGGGTTATTACATGAGTGCATAGATACACACTGCATGATTACATGACTGCAGAGGTAGTACATAACTAGTGCCTGGGTGATTACATGACCACAGGGGTAATATCTGGAGGATTACTGGAATACTTAGGAAATGAGTGGGTGATTTCATAAGTTCATGAGTACTACCTGGGTGATTACAGAAGTACTAAGATACTGCCTGAGTGATTACAGGAGTGCAAAGGTAGTGGCTGGGTGATTTCAAAAGTGCATGAGTACTGGTTGAGTGATTACATAAGTACAAGAGTAGTGCCTGCGTGATTGAAAGGGTGGAAAGATGGTGGCTGACTGATAGAAGTACTGTATATCTAATGCATTCATGATTGCATGAGTGAAGGGGTAACTTCTGGGGGATTAAAGGAGTACATAGCTAACACCTGGGTGATTGCATGACTACAGGGGTAATATCTGAAGATTTACATGACTACATAGGAAGTGACTGGGTGATTTTCTAAGTGCATGAGTACTTCTTGACTGATTGCAGGACTACTGAGGTACTGCCTGAGTGAATAAAGGAGTGCAAAGGTAGTGCCTGGGTGATTTCATAACACCTTAACTACTGGCTGAGTGATTACATGAGTACAAGGGTAGTGCCTCCGTGATTGAGGGACTGCAACAATAGTGCCTGGGTGATTATACAAGTGCATGTGTAGTGGCTACATGTTTGAAAGAGTGCATGGGTAATACCTTAATGATTGCATGAGTGCATAGATAGTGCCTAGATGATTGCATCAGTGCAGTAGTAATGCCTGAGTTATTATTACAACACTGCATATATAGTGCCTGCATCATTGGAAGACTGCATGGCGAGATCTTGGATGTTTTTATAACTGCATGAGTGTTGGGCCTAGCCAAATATAAAGCAGCAGACTAATACATGACTCAACTATAAGTCTCTCCATATTGTTACAAGCACACATACATATGACTCTACCTTTTCAAATCATCATCATAGCAAAAAGAAATATGTATACTATATTTCTGGAATATAGTGAAACCTAGAAACTGAGACATGTAATAGATCAGCCAGAGTGATTGCATAACTCCATGGGTAGTGCTTGGGTGATTGTATGACTGCAAGGGTAGTCACAGGGTAATTGCAGAATAAGATGGATAGTGACTGGCTAATTGCATAAGTGCACACATAGAGTTTGAGTGCATGGATAAGTGTATAAATAGCACCTGAAGACACAGATGTGTCATGGAGTAGTGCCTAAGTGAATAGATGACTGCAACAGTAGGGCCTGGGTGATTCTATGACTACAAAGGTAGTGTGTGGGTTATTACATAACTGCATAGGTACAGTCTGCATGACTACCTGACTGTCCAGTTAGTACATAACTAGTGCCTGGGTGATTGCATAACTGCAGGGGTAATATCTGGGAGATACTGGAATACATAAAAAGTGAGTGAGTGATTTTATAAGTCCATGAGTACTGCCTGGGTGATTACAGAAGTACTAAGGTACTGCCTAAGCGATTACATGACTGCAAAGATAGTGCCTGGGTGATTTTATAAGTACATGAGTACTAGCTGAGTGATTACATAAGTACAAGAGTAGTGTGTGCATGATTGAAAGACTGCAAGGATAGTGCCTGGGTGATATGAAGCACTGTATAGCTAATGCATTGGTGATTGCATGAGTACAGCAGTAACGTCTGGGGGATTAAAGGAGTACGTAAGTAACACCTGGGTGATTGCATGACTACAGGGATAATATCTGGTAATTTTCATGACTACATAGGAAGTGACTGGGTGATTTTATAACTGCATGGGTACTTCTTGGGTGATTGCAGGACTACTGAGGTAGAGCCTGAGTGAATAAAGTAGTGCAAAGGTAGTGCCTGGGTGATTTCATAACAGCATGACTACTGGCTGAGTCATTACATAAGTACAACGGTAGTGCCACAGTGATTGAAGGAGTGCAACGGTAGTGTTTGGGTGATTATATAAGTGCATGAGTAGTGGCTGGGTGATTGAAAGAGTGCATGAGTAATACCTGGGTAAATGAATGAGTGCATAGGTAGTTCCTGGGTGATTATATAAATGTGTGAGTACTGACTACATGATTGAAAGAGTGCATGAGTAATACCTTGGTGATTGCATGAGTGCACAGGTAGTGCCTGGATGATTGCATGAGTGCAGCAGTAATGCCTGAGTGATTACAGTAGTACATATGTAGTGCATGGATCATTCGAAGACTGCATGGGTAGTACTTGAGTGTTTTTATAACTGCATGAGTGTTTGGCCTAGCCAAATATAAAGCAGCACACTATTACATGATTCAACCATAAATCTCTCCATATTGTTAAAAGCGTGCATACATACTTCTCTACCTTTTCAAATCTAAAACAAATAGGTATACAATATTTCTGGAATATAGTAAAACCTAGAAAATGAGACATGTAATAGATCTGCCAGAGTGATTCCAAAACTCCATGGGTAGTGCTTGGGTGATTGAATGAGTTGAAGGGTAGTCACTGGATAATTGCAGGAAAAGATGGATAGTGACTGGCTAATTGCATGAGTGCAAACATACACATTGAGTGCATAGATAAATGTATAAATAGCACCTGAAGGCATAGATGAGTTTTTGAGTAATACCTAGGTGAATAGATGAATGCAACTGAAGGGCCTGGGTGATTCTATGACTGCAAGGATAGTTTGTGGGTTATTATATGACTACATAGGTACAGCCTGCATGATTGCATAACTGTAGGGGTAGTACATAACTAGTGCCTGGGTGATTGCATGACTGCAGGGGTAATATCTGGGGAATACTGGAATACATAAAAAGTGAGTGGGTGATTTTAAAAGTGCATGAGTACTGCCTGGGTGATTACAGAAGTACTAAGGTACTGCCTGAGTGATTACAGGAGTGCAAAGGTAGTGCCTAGGTGATTCTATAAGTGTATGAGCAAGTAGACGCATATCTCAGTCACAACACCATGCACAGCTCAAAACTTCACAGAGTACACTTCAATTTTCAAACAGACACTGAAAAGTATGCAGTATATATGAAATATAACTTTTTTCACATCATACAAATTACTCTAATAAATAACATCTCTACAAACATCTCAAACCTCACTTTCAGGCTTCTGCTTAACCATTCTACAACTACTTATAATATTACACCTACCCAAATAGAAAGTAGGAACCCTTTACATATGTTTAGTAAAAGTCTCACCATATTACTAAAACCATACATGAAAATGTCTGTACCATAACACTATCCAAACCTAAAAAAAACACATAACAAACTTCCAATTTCATCAAACATCAAAAATTATGCGGCATACTTCAAAAGTACCTCTCTAGAAACTTAAAAAAAGAAGCCTAATTAATAACACCTTATGTCACCATTTTTTACACCACACTTTTGTGCTGCATCTTCACCATTCTACTAGTACTCACACTCTTGACCCTACCACATAAAAAGCAACTACACCTCTTTGTTATATATCATGCACCTCCAAATGTATAAGACATATGAAAATACATATACAAGTAGAAACATAAATTGAGACAGAAGTCCATGCACACCTTAAAATTTGACAGACTACACCTCCAAATTTAAAGCAACAGCTAAAATGATGCGGTATACTACAAATATACATATCCACACACTAAAACAAACGACCATAATTACTAATCCATGTTCCAATATACACATAATACTATACAAAATCTATTTCAAACAACATTTAACTACAATAAAGCAAACTACAATAAACATCTCTACATTTAATAATATATTTCAAACATCAAAGTTCTTGATTAATTATTTAACTTGAAAAATAAAGCTTACACATAATACACCTCACAAATTTATAACTCACCTTCCAAATTGATTTGTAGAATATAAAATATCAGAAACGCAGAAAAGATTTTCTTATGCACACAATAAATGTAATGCACTGCTCTCAGCAAGGCAAAACCAGTAATGGCAAAGTTTCCCTCTCTTTCTCCACACAAATACATGTAAGTAACAAATCACACTCCTTCCTACATTATTTCAAATTATAAAACACATTTCTATTGGTTAGACATATTAACCCTTACCAACTGACTTCTAAAAGTGCCCAAACTGGTTCTGGAATTTTCCACACTTCTGTCATTGGGCTATACGTGGGCTACATCTGGGTGATATTTGTGCTACATTTGGGCTCCTTTTTCACTGGTGGCCATCTTGGGAGACTTCAATTCAATTCAATAAACATTTTGCAATCTGATTTAGAAACATAGATCATAAAAGTGTACAAAAAAAGTAAATCCTCTTTCTTAATACAATACAATGAGAATTAATTATAAACCAGTATGTAAAAATGGGTGTTAAAAAGTCCAGCTCAGAGCAACTTCAGGTTAACAGAATAGTAAAGTTCAATGTTTTGCAAGATCAATCGGTTGGGTCTTTAGTTGGGAGAGAAAACTGGAATGATTATGTAGAACATGGAGTGTTCATGTGGAACCTGCATCGTGCCCAGTGTTCTGCATTGTGGCAGTTGCTGGCTTCCCTGTTGCCCTGCTGGTTGTGTACCACCTCTCGTAGTGTACCACCTCTCGTGAATAAAACCATCTTCTTCCTACCTGATTTTTTTTTATAGTTCTTTTTATTAACGATTAATGAGTTCAGCATTGTACATTAAATATATAAGAATTATATGACCACAAAGGGCTGACAAGTGTGTTACAGAGCACTTTCCATGAGACAATACAAGTTACAGCATTTACGGTGAAGTTGGTTCATCATGGGAGGGGGTTCAGGTGGGACACAAATATTTCTCCGAAAAGCATTCCATTTGCCCCAAACAGCTGTTCATTTTTGGGGGCATTCGCGTGCAACATATACTGTTTTTTCTCTGATCATACACCAGTCCATATCCGCTTTCCAAGCCACAATTTTTGGGACACTTCTGCCCCCCACAACTGTGCAATATTTCTTTTGGCCACCATTAGCCCCAGGGTGACCTATAATGTGTCTTTACTGTTGAGGTCTGTGGGTTCCCACACATTTAAAAGGCATCTTTTTGCTTCGGGCCTAATCACAGTGTCTAACACCTCACCCATACAGTCATGTATCTTCTTCCAATATTTCTGAATACACCCACATTCCCATATTATGTGCATGAAAGTGCCTACTTGGCCACATTGTCTCCTACATTCTCCGTTATTCACCCTTCCCATTTGCGCTTGTCTGGGTCCAGAAACGTATACTCTATGTAAACTTTTTAGTTGGATAAGACGTAGTCTGGATGAGATCGCAACTTACCGTGGAGAGGCCACCGCCTCCTGCCACTCCTCGTCATCCATCTCCAACCCATCTCCCTCCCAGCGCTCTCGTATCTGTCCTAGGGGATCAGCCGTGTTATTAATTAACTTTTTGTATGTCAGGGATATTGCTTTGTCTGGCATGTAGCCATCTAGTAGCCTGTCCTCCAATGGAGAGGATTCTGGTGGGGAGGTCCATTCTGGTAAATTTGTCTGGAGGGCATGTCGGACCTGTAGTTATCTAAAATACTCAGTGTCGGCTAGTTCATGTTCATGTTGGAGCGATCCGAATGGAACCACCTTGCCCTTTTCCCATATGTCCCGATCTTCGAGATCCCGATGAGGTCCCATTTAACAAATCCCTTTGAGGTGCCCAGAGTGCCCAATTGTTCCGAATCCCCCAGAGGAGTAGCTAGCATGTGTTTCCGGCTCCACCCCAGGCTTCGGTTCGCTGCATGCTAAACCTGGACTGAGTGTCTGGTCGGTCCTGTGAGGGGATATCGTTGGGGTCTAGAGTAAAGCGCCCTGTAGTGGTTTCCGCCAGGGAGTAGCCATTGATCCATTCTGTATCCTGGGTCGTCTCCAAGGCGATATGTGCAATGATTTATGGCGGCCAGGTGGGCGGCCCAATAATACTTTTTGATGTCTGGGAGCCCTATCCCCCCCGTCATACTGATCCAGCGACGTACTAACAACAGATACTCCACTACCATATACTCACCTGGGCCCATATAACTCTCTCACACTAAAAAGACCAAGTAGACCGCTGGAACTATTTAGTTTTATAATTTTATACCTCAAGATCTAGTTATTACTCCTTTTAACTAAACCTTTTCGCCTAAAAATAATAAAGTGAGTGTGAACCATCTCAACGTTTCAGTACAAACACCCCCATTCACAAGAGTGTCAATTCAATTAAAAGACCTTCATTACATATAACAATTCAGATCCACACAACAACTATACCTAGAAAGAAGAGGATAGAAAGAGAAGAGCATTCATCAAGATGATAAAATTATGAATTACCAAGTATGGTGTGAAGACCAACCCCCTGGCCAAAGGGCATGTTTGGGTCCCCGGGACAGATCAGGAGACAAAGACTTCAGGACAGGAAATCAGGACAGAGATACTTCACCTCTCTAGATACCGATGACTGCGTCGCACCCCTCTCTGACACTCTCTTCCTCCTCGTGGTTCTTCCGCGATCTTCTTTCTAACCCAATTAAGTTAAGTAGATGGTTCCGCATTCGATTTTTTCCATCAGCATCTCTCAGCATCAGCACCACCCAGCATAACGCACTCTCCTTCCGGAATCTCCTCGGCAACGCTCTCCCAGCAACAACAACTCCTTGCAACCAACCAACACTTTAACTAACTAACTACCTCAATTATACCTTTTCATTTCCGAGTACCACCCATTAATGTTTCAATTTCGCCAAAGACTAACTTCTGATTGGACAAGTGAGGGGGGATGATCATCACACCGTGCTTGTACTCCATTTATTTCTTTAATCCATTGTTTCAAACTCCTCCCCTCAAACTTTTATTCCGCCCTTCCTTTCCCATACATCTTTATACTTTATTAATACAAAATGTAACATTTTCTTGAATACAGTTCCTTCATATGAACTCTTCACCCTCATGTTCCCAGGGCACATCTTCGCCGACTTTGGACGCGTGACAAGTCCTTAGTCATCTTTGCAGACTTCCACATCAGGGCGCATGCATCGCACCACGTCAGACTGCTCGACTCAGACAAGTTTACCAGGCCCAAATATGCACTAATAATAAAGTCAAAAGGAAAAATATTATTTTCAAAAATAAATGATTTCACTGTATACCACCAACCTCTACTCTAACCCGTACCCTTTATTATTTTTCTTAATGCATTCGCGTTAGTATAAAACTTATTTTCTAATTTCTGCAAGCAGGTGTCATGCATGTGAGCTTTCAAGCAGCCATTTTAGAGTTCTTTGTGCAAGCGCCAGAATTTCCCTCCAAGCGTTAACACGTCATACTTACGTAGATGCAGTAGACGCATGCGCAGTAAAGATCCCGTGTTAAAATGCATCCTAGTCCTACGTTCATGTTATTGCAGTTAATAAACACATTAGCAAGCTTCTTTTTCTCCCACGTATATTGAAAATGTGTATTATTATTCACAAAACCCGTTGTTAGTAATTCGTTAGTGAGTTTAAACGAGAGGATTGCTTCCGAGCAAGTCTCACGTACGAGTCCTTGTTCCATCAATCCCCTCTCTGATGGCATATTAAGCCATCACAAAATTACCCATCCATCCCAGATACCAACTTTAACACTTCTCAGTTTTTCTCTAATTTTGCTCTTGATTTCTCATCAGTCAAGTCATTTCCTTCTAACTGCCTTATTTTCTTATATAATCTGCCTTTCATTTCCTCCAGCTGTATTTCATCATATTTTCTCTTTCGTTTCTGACCCTTTCCTTCTCTTTCAAAATGTGCTTTCTCTTTTCTTCTTTTTCTACAACATTTATATATAATTATTATTAACATTGCTACCGTTACTACTATGACTAATGGTATTATTATTTGGCCTAGAAAACCTTTCCCAAAAGCGACAAACCATTTCCCTATTGATGTTAAACTCTTGGTTAGTCTTCCCCACACACTATCAACCTCCAGTTGGGTCAAATCTTTATGCATTCTCGTAATGTTTTCAATATGTCCTTTAATTTCTCCGCTCTTATCCGGAATATAAGTGCAGCAATGTTGAATTTTCAACATGCCACAAACTCCACCTTCTTTTGCTAACAATATATCAAGAGCAAGATGGTTCTGTAAAACCATAGACCTAAATGCAACCATTTCTGTGTTAATCATTAGAAATCCTCCTGCAGTGTCTGTAGAAAGACGATCAACTATGGTTGATAATTTACAAATTTTCTGTGAATTTAGAATGACTCCAACTGAGGGTATCAGTGCACTAAAGATATCTCCTACAATTTCAGAAAAACTAGCTCTTTTTCTACGTGTTAGTCCATTATAATTTCCATTGGTTCCACTGATTCTATCCACATGATACATTTTTGGAAAAACTATTCCAAAATAACAGCTTCCGTACCAACTTGCAGGTAATTTATAATAAGCATTATTCCCACAAACATATAACACTCCTGGAAACACAGGATCAGTTCCCCCTTTTAGTCCCCATCCTCCTAATATTAGGAAGTTATGTTCACATTCACTGGAACCAATGTAATTATTGTTATAATCTGTTTTTAATCTATGGAGGCAGAATTTTCCCCTTTTCATAAAGTCCAGGGACATCGCAGCATGAGCCTTGCCACTTGCATAGATTCCCTCCTTCCCAACCCATGGAGGTACATGGGTTTTCTGTGTAATTGCCTTTCTCAATAAATCCTGTCTCCTTTCTTCTACCAAACTCAAAAAGTCCCTTTCTTCCTTTCTTAATGTACATGTTAGATTATCTTTACGCGCCTGAACTAGATCTATTGAATTCATTGTTAAGAAAAATTCACCCATAAACTGTGCATTTTTACTACTAACCACTGGATTCATATTTCTTCTAATAGGTAAATCAGGAAATACTACATCCAAATCAGAATAAAAATACTGTAGTCTCCCTGTAGCGTAAAATAAGCTTGATAAAACACTACATGACACACCATAAGTTAAAGGTATATGGTGATACGTAATCCCTTCTGATACTGATAAGGGTAACTTCATACACATGTAGCAATCGTTGATTTCCATAGTGCTAACATACTGGAATAACAATTTAATAAACACATTTGAGGACGTATTATAATCTGACTCATTATGATAGTTTGCTTCATCTTCTACCCCTATTTCTAATTTACTTTCTCCTATTCTACCTACCTTAACATTAGTATCTGTATTATTCTTGTCACTTGTTTTCATTATTAAAGGTACTCCTACTGTTAGGAATAACCATCCTAATGCTGCTAATAAATACTACAAAAACAAAATAAAACACTTTCCTTTTAATCCACATTTTGGTTTCCCCGTAACTTCAGTTTCTGCCATTTTTCTCCAGAGAAAATTTATTTTCCCTTATCTTTCTCTTCGTCAGTTTTGACTTTCTTTTCATTCTTAAGGAGGCCTCAGTTTGCTTTCATCAATCTGTGCAATATGGACCTCTTCTGTTTCATCAGATAGATCTAGAGACTCAAATTCCTCTAGTATAATGTAAGTCCACTCAGGAGCCTTGTATCTTCTATTCAAGTTTCTCAATCTTGGACTTCTTCGAGTTATTTTTGCTAAGGTTTGTCTAGGTCTTGTTTGACTTGTGATTTCATTCACTTGTTCTGGCTTCTTTTCAGATCTTCTCAGATGATATTTTAGTTTCTTCACTCCAGTTGGCCAATTATCTCCCTTTCTGACTCTTTTTGTTTGTACTGCGTTTTCACCTTCTTTGTCTCTTTGTAAAGTTCTTTTTATTTCATTTACTCTGGGCACAATCTGTTCTGTTTCTCTGTTTTCTGGCTTGTACCTTCTTTTGCTTCCTCCTGCTCAGGTTCTACTATATTTTGTTCCACTTCTTTCTGAGCTTGTTCTTCTAATTCTATCTGATCCTGTTCAGGTCTTAGTTCAAACCTTTCTCCTTCTGTCTGAACTTGTTGTTCTAACTCTGTCTGGTCTTGTTCAGGTCTTATTTCAAACTTTTCTTCTTCCGCCTGAACGTGTTCTTCTATTTTTCCCTCCTCAGGTTTGCTTGTGTCTTTTTTTATTTTCAGCTGAGTGTGTTCTTCTTCCCTGTCTCTTCCTGACTACTTTCCTGTCTTATCAGTTCTGTTCTTCTTCTGGTTTTTATAGCATCATCGATTATTTCAATCACTGGGATCCATTCTTCCTGACTTATCTCGTGCTGTACGTCATATGGTTGTCTTTCAGAATCTATCACTCTAGATTCTTCAACTTCACAGTTTACAACTTCTGACGCTTCAGCTTGCTCAGTCAGTAATGGGCTCTTGTTGATCTGATGGGTTCGGAACTCTTCTGGTATGGCTGGCATGAATCCAATTGGGCAAACCTGCACACTTCACTGCTGTGGTAGTGACTAGTATGACTTGCCGCGGTTTATCCCACCTTGGTGCTAGGCACGACTTTCTTTACCAGCACCCAATCTCCAGGATTCAAATCATGCGCTTGGTCTGGCTGCCTTTCAACTGCGTCTTCTCCAACCTGGTGAGAGATAGAACGCATCATTTCAGCCAATCCTTTGCAATAGTCCAATACCAGGTCATCAGTTATACTCATTAGTTTATTTCTAGGAATAAAAGCCTGTCTCATGGCTCTTCTCATGAGAATCTCATGTGGGCTCATTCCTGTTTTTCTGTCTGGAATGCTTCTGAGACCCATCAATACAAGAGATAATGCATCTGGCCATTTCAGTTTTGTAGATGCACACACCTTTCCCAATCTTGACTTAATTGTACCATTCATTTGCTCAACGACTCCAGAAGCCTCTGGACGGTAAGCACAGTGCAATTTTTGTTCAATGTTAAACGCAGCACAGATTAATCGAATGATCTCATTATTAAAATGAGGGCCTCTATCTGATTCCAAAGTGACTGGAAAACCAAATCTCGGCACTAACTCCCTCAAAACAATTTTGCAACTGTAAGACTGTCATTTCTTCGAGTTGGATAGGCTTCCACCCATCTTGAGAAAAGTCATACTATGACAAGTACGTATTTCAGTCCATTGCATGGGGGCAATTCAATAAAATCTAATTGTAATCTGGTGAAGGGTCCTTCTGCCTTTCCTATCTTTCCCCAGCTTACCACTGTCATTCTTCCTGGGTTCTGCTGTTGACAGGTTAAGCATCTTTGGCAAAGGCTCTCTGCGACTACCCTGAACTTCGGATTATACCAACTCTGTCTGAATAGCCTGATCATTGAATCTCTCCCTATGTGTGTTGCTCCATGGTACACTCTCGCCATTTTTGAAAGCAAACAATCTGGCATGACTGGTCTTCTATCTAAATACACCCATACCTCATCATGTGGTCTCTTTGTAGAGGCTGCTTTTATCCAGATTTCTTTTTCCCTTTCCTCAACCTCTTCGTGCAATTGTCTAATCTCATCCCATGTTTCTGGTACTGAGAAGTACATAAGTTGGCATCTGGTTTCACCCGTTTCAATTTTTCTGTTTATGGCTACTGCATTTTTAGCACAGTATTTTGCCACTTGGTCAGCATAATTATTGCCAGCAGTCACATAGTCATTTCCTGACTGATGTGCAGCACATTTTACAACTGCTATTTCTTTTGGCAATTGCAATGCTTCCAATAAATCTTTCACATTTTTGCTGTTTCTGATAGGAGATCCTGAGGAAGTCAGAAATCCCCTTTGCATCCAAAGCTGGCCAAAGTCATGCACAATTCCGAAACCATATTGGCTGTCCGTAAATATGGTTGCTCTCCAATTTTTCCCCTTTTTACATGCCATTGTTAAGGCCACCAATTCGGCTACTTGTGCAGACTTGCCCCCAGGTAAACAGGATGCTTCAATTACCCCAGAAATTTTGCAAACAGCATATGCAGCACTTAGTCCCCCTTCTTGTGTCCTAAGGCAGGAGCCATCTACAAATAACTCATGATCCGCCTCTTTCAAAGGTGACTCTCTTATGTCTGGGCGGGGCTTCGTGCATAACTCAGTCACGTCCAAACAATCATGATCACTTTCGTTTTTCACTTCTTCATCGCAGGGGTCTGGTAATAGGGTGGCTGGGTTCAAGATCGTACACCTTATTACAGTCACATTCTCAGCTCCCAAAATCACTCATTCATACTTTGTCAAACGACTAGGGGTGAGGTGCTGTGTTCTTGTTCTGGTCAAAAGGATCTCAACCGAGTGTGGAACAAAGACTTTTACTGGATGTCCCATCACTATTGACTCACTTTGCTCCAGACTCATACAAGTAGCAGCTACTGCTTTTAAGCAGCCAGGCAATGCTGAAGCCACTAGGTCCAATGTGGCTGAAAAATATGCCACTGGACGTCGACTCAATCCATGTCTCTGTGTCAAGACTGAAAGTGCACAATTTTCTCTTTCACAACAGAACAAAGCAAAATCTTTTGTATAATCAGGCATGCCCAAAGCAGGAGCTTCACACAAACAATTTCTTAATTTCACAAATGCCTCTAGGCAGTCTCATTCCAATCAATCGGATCTTTTGCTCGTTTCCGAATCATCTGTATTAATGGCTTCGCTAACATAGAGAAACCATTAATCCATTGCCTACAGTATCCAACCACTCCTAAAAATATACTCATTTCTCTTTGAGTTTGTGGTAATTGCATTTCTTTGATTATTTTTATTCTTTCCAGTGTCACTTTTCTAACTCCTCTTTCTATTTTATGCCCTAAATATCTTACGTCTTGTCGACAGAACTGTAATTTTTCTGGAGACACCTTGTGTCCTCCTTCAGCCAAATGGTTCAGTAATGCAATTGTTTCTGTGACACAATCTTCTCGTGTTTTTGATGCCACCAATAGGTCATCAATATACTGAACCAGAACAGAATTTCCAGGCATGATCAATGATTCCAACCACTTTTTCAAAATCTGATTAAAAATTGAAGGACTCTCTGTGTACCCTTGAGGAACACGACACCATGCGTAAATACGATCTTCAAATTTAAACGTAAACAGATACTGGCAGTCTGGATGCAAAGGAATAGAAAAGAACGCTTGGCATAAATCAATTACTGTAAACCATCCTGCATTCCAGGGTATTTGATAAAGGATTACGGCTGGATTTGGCACAATTGGACAACAGGGAATTACAATTTTATTTATTTTCCGTAGGTCTTGCACTATTCTGTACTTTCCACTAGGCTTTTTCAGTCCCATTATTGGCGAATTACAGGGACTACCCATCACTTCTTTTAAAATACCTTGTTTAACCATTCGTTCAATTTCTGGAATAATCCCTGCTTTTACTTCTGGACTCATTTTGTGCTGTCGGGTATTTGGATACACTGCACCTTCTTTCACTGTTACTTTAACTGGGTCTATATTTGTCATTAGCCCAATGTCTTTTCCTGTAAAATCCCATACTTCTGGATTAACTGTTGTTCTTAAATCTTCTGGCAATTCACTTTCAGTTATTAATGAAAACATTTCATGTACTTCCATTCCCTGTTTGGCCAGCATCATCTTATAAACTATGTCTTCATCAGGGGTTTGGAAAGCAACACCATCCGGTGTACAATAGTTCGTGCAATTCATCTTGCACAAAAGATCTCTTCCCAATAGATTTACTGGACTGGAATCGCAAACTGCAAATCGATGCATTTCCTTGAAGTTCCCAATGTGCACCTCCATTGGTTTTGTGATTGGGGTTTTAATCTGTTGGTTAGATACGCCTACAACTTGGATTGTCTCTCCCGAGAGGGGTAGGTTTGGGATGTCTGCTGTTCTCACAGTAGACCTGGTAGCACCAGTATCCAGTAGGAAAGTAATGTCTTTACCTTCTACTCTATCATCAACAAATGGACCTGACTGATCTACCGGCAAGGATGCGCCAAGCACGCACTCCTCTTCCTCCCCCCTCAGGCACCGTGATTGTGCGGCATCCGAATGTTTTTCATCACTCTGTAAAAAATATTGTGCAATTGTTCTATTATTCTTACCACTTTTTCCTGGAAATCCGGCGTTCGCACTGAAACTTTAAGGGTTCACAAAATTTGGCATAGGAGTGGTGGCACCTGATATTGTGAAGTAACTACCTGCTGCTGCTGATTCATAAGTACTTCATTCTGCATCTGTGGAATTAAATTTTGATTTGGCCCATTATTATTCTTATTATTCTGAATACTCTTGCACTCGTTCTTCCAATGTCCAAGCTTTCCGTACGCATGACAAGGAAACTTCTTTATCGCCTCTTCTATATCCATTCGTCCCTTATATTTATTACCATTCGTTCCCTGATTATTCTGACTCTGCTCTTTCACTTGATTATTATTTTGGTCATTTATTTTCTCTTCCTGCTGCTCTGCTATTTTAACTTGTGCCCACATCATTTTCTCCTTTAGCTTCCTACGCCTGGCTTCAATGCCATCTCCGCAATATTTTGCATACTTTAGAATTTCATCCACTGTCTTGCTTTGCCAACACAACATGTGCTGCTGTATCATCTGACTGATTTCTGGTTTCAAACCATACACAAACCGATACACAAAATGTCCCATATCTTTGTCACCAATATTCTCAAAACCACTATACTGCTTAAACACCTGTAGTAGCCTCTCATAATATGCATGCACAGATTCATTTGGTTCCTGTGTTGTTCTATCTATTTTTACCCAATCTGTTTCTTTAGGAGGAATTTTCCCTTTCAAATACGTAATCACTTGGTGATACTTTTTCATCACCTCTCCCGAAGGTGCTCCTGTTTTTGCATCTCTAGGATACTCCTCATTTGGCCAATCAATTGTGATCTTACACTTCGTCCATAAATCAGTAGGTACCACTATATCAAACAGACCGTCCAAATCTTTCAATAAAACCTTTGAAACTTTCACAAACCTTTCTACCTGTTTGTACCATTCAACTGGTTTTTCTCTTAATTTTGGGAAATCATTTGTGAATGACAAAATATCTTGCCTACTCCATGGAACATGAACATATCCTCCTCCTGGAACCTCTCTCATTGGACACAATTTTTCCACGTTGCTTGTTTCTCTTACTGGAAATGCAGATGCTGCTTCTCTCGCTTGTACTTCCTCTTTCTTTCTTATCCATCTAATTCTCCATTTATCAATGTCTCCCCATTTTCACAAAATGTTCATTAATTCTTTTATCTGTAGCCTTTTTCCAGAAGCATTTACACTTTCTAAATCTTTGTCAGTAAAATCCACTTGATAGGGTTTCTGTAACAATTTTGATTTCCCTATGTCTATTCCAATCTCTGAAGCAACCTCAGTCAGTCTTTCATGAAATATTCTTGCTCTCCTAGTTATACTCTTACACAGAAACAATAATTCCTCATCATTGTAGACGTTTAATCTCTCTGTACCTACACATCCTGTCATCATTTCTTCCAATTCTACCTTCAATTTGCTAATATCTAAAATCTTTGGTACTGGGTTCTGATTATCTCTTTCCTGAGCCCACCTTTCTATTTCTTCAGAGGTGACTACAGCTGTGCCTCCAGTTCCAACAGGAACTAAAGGTCTTCTTTCTCTCAACTTCATAGGCGTAATTCTCTTTGGGGTTTCCGTATGAGGTTCTATAATAGGGAGATCCATTAATGAAATAACTGACTCGCTTTCGCTAACTTGATCATCCGTGATTATTATCTCTTTTCTGGGACTATTTAATGGAGCTGTCACAACTTGTGCTTTCTGGCTTATCTTATTATCTCCATATAATGGGATTACTGGGCTAATGGTTACTGGTACTGTCAAAGCTTCAGTATTTAAATTCAATTGACTTATCCTCTGAACTAATTCTTCTCTAGTTTTGTTTAAAGCCTCTCTTTCATTATCTTGCAACACTCTGTTGTATGATGTCTCATGTAAAATCAGTGGAGTTAATGGTATCCCCATTACTGGCGCACTTGGGACAACCTTACTAGCTGCTTCCTGATACGGTGGTGGATTTTTAATTAAAATATCCTCTAGTAACTCTTCATCTGATTCACCATATCCTGCTGTATTCAAATGTTTTGTTTTCTCCTTACACTTTCCTCCAGATTGTTCCTCAGCCATCAACACTGGATATAACCCTTCTGATACCATAGCTCTCCTCCACTGTTTCATCTGCCCCTCGCGTGACTCATGCAAGTGTCTTGGAAAGAATCCTCTATATCTTCCACCTCTGCATTTCTCTCGTTCATATGACTCTGTCTCCCATTGTTCCAAAGCCTCATATTGAGTTAACCTAGGTCTAGGCTCTAAATCATTCATCTTCAATCTCAAATTCTGAAGAATCCTCCCATTAAATGTACCATCCTCAGGAAATGCTAATACACCATCATCCTTTGTATACTCTACCCAATTTTCCAACCACACGCAGGTATGATATCCTCTTTCCATCATCATAAAAGATGCAGGCGTCTTTGGTGGCGGAATAGGAATTCCCTCTCTAGTCAACACAGGCTTATCCTTTACAAAGAAATTCTTTATTTTCTTAAAAATTGACATCTTTCTTTTCTCTCCGTACATTCTTGAGGATCGGTGTAGGAAATTGTATTCCGCAAACCCTTGAAATCTTCTACCTGTACGTCTTGCACTAACAGTCAAATCAAATTTCCGCATATCCTTTTTCTCTCTACCAATCATAGCACGGCTTCTAATTAGCTATCCAACCGAACCAAATTTTCGCCCGCAACATGACCAATGCCAGCGCGGCCTTTTCCTGACGTCAGTCTTGCTCCTTACTACTGACCCCTCCTTTACAAGGCTGCTTCTGTCACCCACCCGCTGTTTCTACCAATCCCAGCGTGGCTCACTGTGACGTCAGTACCACTCTGGCGACTACTGACCCCTCCTTTACAAACTCCTCCTATCACACGCCCGCTGCTTCTACCAATCCCAGTGCGGCTCACTGTGACGTCAGTATCACTCCGGCGACTGACCCTCCCTTTACAAGGTAATACGAAAAACTTATTTTCTCAATATTTTCTTTTTATATTCTTTGTTATTAACAACATAAAAACATTCGCTATTCTGTCTGTTCCACTAAATCAAAGGATAGTTTATTTCTTTTCACTGCGAGTAAAACCCTTCCGCTTACTCTTCAAATAAGCTCCAGAGAACCTGCTACTCCTCCAGTGTCACCCGTTTCGGGGTATTTCGAAACCAAAGTTTCACAAGCGAACCCCTTTTGCTGTCAATCTAGCTTGAAAGGACCTACTACTCCTTCAGGGTTACCCTTTCTAGGTGATATAACACCTAAAGTTTCATCAGCGAACCTCCTTGCTATCAATTACTCTCACTTTTACACAGAAAATAGTCCCTACTTCAACACTGAATTCCTCAGTGTTATTCCAACAGACGAGTAAACTCACTGCAGTGTGGTTTCTATCGTCACCCGCTATTCATTCCCCGGGAATTTTCCAGATAACATAAAACAAGGACACTGACTCTTGTTGTTAAACATAATCAATAATTAATCAATAGTCTATACTTATCACCAAACTAGTTACTAACAACCATAGCTCTGCTACCAGAAAACTGATCCAGCGGCGTACTAACAACAGATACTCCACTACCATATATTCACCTGGGCCCATATAACTCTCTCACACTAAAAAGACCAAGTAGACCGCTGGAACAATTTAGTTTTATAATTTCATACCTCAAGATCTAGTTATTACTCCTTTTAACTAAACCTTTTCTCCTAAAAATAATAATTCTTTCCTCTGGTCAATGGACCAGTTGGGTAAAGCTAGTTGATAGTGATAATTAACATAATTCGTTAAACATTCCTCAATTATGAACAAATAATCACAGACTCGGGAAGTTTTAAAAATCTTTATCTAAATTAAGTGAGTGTGAACCATTTCAACGTTTCAGTACAAACACCCCCATTCACAATAGTGTCAATTCAATCAAAAGACCTTCATTAGATATAACAATTCAGATCCACACAACAACTATACCTAGAAAGAAGAGGATAGAGAGAGAAGAGCATTCATCAAGACGATAAAATTATGAATTACCAAGTATGGTGTGAAGACCAACGCCCTGGCCAAAGAGCTGGTTTGGGTCCCCGGGACAGATCAGGAGACAAAGACTTCAGGACAGGAAATCAGGACAGAGATACTTCACCTCTCTAGATACCGACTACTGCATCGCACCCCTCTCTGACACTCTCTTCCTCCTCGTGGTTCTTCCGCGATCTTATTTCTAACCCAATTAAGTTAAGTAGATGGTTCCGCATTCGATTTTCTCCATCAGCATCTCTCAGCATCAGCACCACCCAGCATAACGCACTCTCCTTCCGGAATCTCCTCGGCAACGCTCTCCCAGCAACGACGACTCCTTGCAACCAACCAACACTTTAACTAACTAACTACCTCAATTATACCTTTTCATTTCCGAGTACCACCCATTAATGTTTCAATTTCGCCAAAGACTAACTTCTGATTGGACAAGCGAGGGAGGGATGATCATCACACCATGATTATACTCCATTTATTTCTTTAATCCATTGTTTCAAACTCCTCCCCTCAAACTTTTATTCCGCCCTTCCTTTCCCATACATCTTTAAACTTTATTAATACAAAATGTAACATTTTCTTGAATACAGTTCCTTCATATAAACTCTTCACCCTCATGTTCCCAGGGCACATCTTCGCCGACCTTGGACGCTTGACAAGTCCTTAGTCATCTTTGCAGACTTCCACATCAGGGCGCATGCGTCGCACCACGTCAGACTGCTCGACTCAGACAAGTTTATCAGGCCCAAATATGCACTAATAATAAAGTCAAAAGGAAAAATATTGGGGCATATTAGCAAGACCGGCGATAAAATTATCGCCGTTTTAGCGGCAGGAAACTGCCGCTAAAACGGCGCTAATGGGCTTGCTAATATGCGTTATAGAATTCCAATAGAAGCCCAGGTTAGATGTGCAGGACATCTAACCTGGGCTTCTATTGGAATTCTATAACGCATATTAGCAAGCCCATTAGCGCCGTTTTAGCGGCAGTTTCCTGCCGCTAAAACGGCGATCATTTTATCGCCGGTCTTGCTAATATGCCCCATTATTTTCAAAAATAAATGATTTCACTGTATACCACCAACCTCTACTCTAACCCGTACCCTTTATTATTTTTCTTACTGCATTCGCGTTAGTATAAAACTTATTTTCTACTTTCTGCAAGCAGGTGCCATGCATGTGAGCTTTCAAGCAGCCATTTTAGAGTTCTTTGCGCAAGCGCCTGAATTTCCCTCCAAGCGTTAGCACGTCATACTTACATAGATGCAGTAGACGCATGCGCAGTAAAGATCCCGTGTTAAAATGCATCCTAGTCCTATGTTCATGTTATTGCAGTTAATAAACACATTAGCAAGCTTCTTTTTCTCCCACGTATAATGAAAACGTGTATTATTATTCACAAAACACGTTGTTAGTAATTCGTTAGTGAGTTTAAACGAGAGGATTGCTTCCGAGCAAGTCTCACGTACGAGTCCTTGCTCCATCAGTACCACCCAAGTACAAGCTTATGCAATGCTATTCGGGGTCTACCGTCCCACAGAAGTTCTCTCTGCAGGCCCTCTATTTCCTTGAAATATCTCGCTGGGACCAGATCTGGGGAGTTCTGCAGGACATAGAGGAAGCGCGGTAGCGACATCGTTTTAGAAAGCGCTGCTCTTCCCAGCAGAGAAAGTGGCAGCGCTTTCCAGTTCGCGACATCTCGCTTCAGTCTGTGCAGTGGGGGAAGTAGGTTGCGCTCGTATCGGAGTTTGGGGTCTGAGGTAATAAATACTCCCAGATACTGGTAGCCTGCTTTTGTTGTTTGTATGGGGCAGCCCCTGGGTGTGGAGGGAGGGTCACCATGAAGAACATACATCAGGGACTTGCTCCAGTTAATCGTGTACCCCGAGTTTTTGCCAAAGTTGGTGAAGATATTGAGCACTCTGTGAAGCGGCTTTTTCGGGTATGCAAGGTATAGAAGAATGTCATCAGCATATAATGAGATGCGATCTTCTCTTCCTTCCGTCCACTTGAGCCCCCTGATCAGTGGATCCCTACGGATCCATGCCGCAAATGGCTCCAGAGAGAGAGCAAAGATCAAGGGCGAGAGCGGACAGCCCTGGCGGGTTCCACGGCCCGGTGCGAATACCCCTGATTTCTTATTGTTGACCACAACCTGCGCCAGGGGGGCGGAGTAGTGAAGTCTCACACACCCAATATAGCCGGGTCCGAAGCCCATTTTGGCCAGGACTGCAAAGAGGTATGGCCATTCGATGGTATCGAATACCATTGCGGCGTCCAAAGAAACCACCACTGCACCTCTTCCTGGATCGTGTCCAATCGTCCCAGCACGCCATGCAGCCTTCACAGGTTTAGTGCAGTGTTACGATGCGGCATGAAGCCCGACTGATCGGGGTGCACCAGCTTGCTAATCACCTGGACCAGGCGGTTCACCAGCATTTTTGCGAGTATTTTGGGTTCCGCATTCAGGAGGGAGATGGGCCTGTAGGATGAACATTCTCCCCTCGGTTTCCCTTCCTTATGAATAGTGACCAATGTCGCAACCCTCTGGTCCTGTAGAAGTTGACCCAGCTCCCTGCTCTCCTCGAACATGGCCCTTAATTGCGGGGCTATCTTGTCGGGCTTTAGTTTGTATAACTCAATGGGTAGGCCGTTGGGGCCCAGGGCCCAGGGCTTTGCCCGGCTGGAGCTTCCTTATTGCTTGCGCAATTTCAACATTAGTGAGGGCACTGTCTAGTGCACTCCGTTCCTCTTCCGATAGAACGGGCAGAATGATATCCGACAAGAGAGCTCGTGAATCTTCTTCTGGTAGATCTGAAATTCTTCGGTATACCCCTTTATAGTAGTCAGCAAATTTGTTAGCTATGGTTTGAGGATCTGCTATTTTCCCACCCGAGTCACTTATCAATTCAGGTACCAGTCTACTCACCCTCTCCTTCTTGTCCAGCCAGGCGATCAATTTCCCCGCCTTGTCTCCCTGGTCGTACAGCCTGCCATCTTTATCCCTCCCTAGTGTTTTGGCCATATCTGTTGCGATAGCTTTATACTCGTCTCTTTTTAGTTTCAGGGTATGGAGTTTCTCCTGTGGGTTGTCTTCCCCCATCTCTTCCTCGAGGTGGAGGAGTTCGTTTTCCAGGTGAACCATGTCTTTAAACTTCTCCTTGCGCGCTCCAGCAATTAACGACAGCGCCTGTCCCCTTATTACTGTTTTAAATGCATCCCAGAGAGTTTGGGATGACCCAACCGACCCCTCATTTTCCTGAAAATAACGATCTAGGGCCTGCAGGAGTGCTGTCTTCACTTTGGGGTTTCGAAGATACCACGGGTTGATGGGTGCGATACTTCCCACCCTTTTCACACCCAGGACTAGTTGGGCCCACACCGGGGAATGGTCTGATATCCCTCTAGCCATGTGTTTTATTTCACGTATATTTGCTATCTGGGACGCAGGCACCAGCAGATAGTCTGTTCTGGAAAGGCTGTTTTGCGCCCCTGAGTGAAATGTGTATTGGGTTCTGTCCAGGTGGTATGCCCTCCATACATCCATAAGGCCTAAGGCATCTAAAAAGTTTGGGAGCCATATACTCACCGCACCAATGTATCGGGTGGATAGCGATCAAGGGGGCCTGAAACTACCGAGTTGAAGTCCCCTCCCACAATTATGTGGCCCTCAGGGAATGAGAGAATAATAGCACCTAAGTCCTTGAATGTACAGCCCTGCAGGCCCGGCGGAACATAAACAGCCATCACAGTGAGTGTTTGTCCCTCCTACTGTCCCGAGATCGCAGAATAGCAACCTAGGTCATCAAACCAAGTGCGCTGTATGGAAAGTGGGAAAGAATGTTTGATCATGATACCAACCCCTCTAGACCCCAAGGTGAAGCCAGAGTGAGCCACTAGTTTGTAGCCCTATCTATTCAATGCTTTGCAGGTGTTGCCCACCAGGTGGGACTCAGGTGGGACTCCTGAAGTAGCACCACGTCAGGGGAGTGTCGCTTGATGTATTGCAGTACAATACTACATTTAACTTTATCCCCGAGCCCACTGACATTCCAACTCAGGAGCTTAAGGCTCTTGTCCCATTGCGTACTCATTGTAGTTCTCGTCTCTTACTGGTCAGCCATTTCAATGGAACCCATGAATGTCGTAACCACCCGTCCCTCGCCCAACTACCCCCCTCCCTGTTCCCTGTCAGTGTGTGCATCTGCCTAATCCCCCCCGGCCCTCCCTACGTGTAGCCACCCTCCACCTCCATGTTTCTGTGTAGGACAGAGTGTCTCAAGACCCAGGACAGTGCAGATGTCAACTATTGTCTGAAACAAGAATAATACAACAACAAAGGAAAAAGCCCCATAAACTGTTACCCCCCTCCCTGCTACCCTGCTGCGTAGGTTTAAAACAACCCACATCCCCAACTAGCAGAGTGCCTGTTGCCCAATAAAACCAATCAACTGATGAAGGGGCTGCTGGGTGACGCCGTATTGAGGCACCCGGGGGCCCAACACCAGCCCAGTTCAGGAGAGTGTCATTGCAGTGTGCTACCAGGTCTACAGTACCAACCCTCCACAAGAGTGCCATCCCCTACTACAAGATCAGACAGTATACATTACTGTATGCAGCAGTGAGTCTTCGAAACCGGTGTCAGATGTGGTGGGATCATTCTCCGTGAGTGTCTGGGGTCGCTGGACTCATAGATCTGGATCGCCAGGAACGCTGATTACGCTTGTCCAGTCCTTCACGCCCACTTGAGGAGCCCGGCGAGTGCTCACGGGTATCTCTCCAGCCCTCCCCAACACGGGGTTTATCTTTCTGCGTGCTCCCCTCATCCAGCCAGGTCTGCACTTCCGATGGAGTTGTGAAGAACCAGGACCTCCCATTAGTAACGATTTTGAGTTTCGCTGGAAAGAGCATCATATATTTAATGCCCCTATCCCTTAGGGCTTGCTTCACACAGTCAAAGGTGCGCCGCTCCTGCTGCACCTTGAGAGTAAAGTCTGGGAAGAACCGCACAGTAGTGTTCTCGTACTGGAGGTCACCATGGAGTCGAGCAGCTTGCAGACTGGCATCTCGGTCCCTGTAATTAAGGATCCTGGCTATGACCATCCTGGGGGATGCTCCAGGTTTCGGTGGGGGGACCGGGGCTCTGTGTGCTCTCTCTACTGTGAAGAAGGTGGAGAGCCGCTTAGGTTTAAGGTGATTCAGTATTAAGTCCTCAAGAAAGAGGTCCATACTGGGGACTTCCGCCCCTTCTGGAACTCCCACCACTCGGATGTTATTGCGGCGGGCCCGCCCCTCTTGGTCCTCCAGCTTTAGGGTCACCTGGCGGTGTTGGCGAACCAGTTGTTAAACCTTTTCCTCATTTGCGTGTGGTAGATTGTAGCTCTATGATATTCGTCTCCGGCATTGTAACTCGCTCCGATGTCTTGTTCATATCTGATCTAAGCAGGTTCATTTCAATTGAAACTTTATCTATTTTTGTTTCCAGCGTTGTTCCCAGAACCTGAATGGCCGCCATGATTGAGCTAAGAGATGGTTCCGAGGTTTCAGTTTGACCCCCTGAGGCGCCTTCGTCTGTTGTTGTCTGTTTCGGGACTGCGTACTTGTCCAGCTTATTCGACTGCACCGATGAGACCCCTTTCGGCTTCATTGTGTGATGGTCCCAGATGCTGCTTAATCGGCACACTGTAATCTCTTGGCGCAGTATAGGCCCTTCCTACTACTTAAGGGTGGCTCTGTTCGCGAGGGCGGGCCGTCGTCGAGTAGTAGACCTTAGCGGGAGGGGGGCAACTGCCAGACCCTCGCTCCCCTCAGATGCGACAGCTCCGCAGGTATCTGCTTCATGAGATGTGGACTCGGCGCGACCACCGCATTGGAACCATGCGTGTGGCACGGTCTCTTCCCTCAGTGCATAATGCGCCTCTGCTATATCCGGAAGCTAGTGCGTGTCAGACCTAGTCGCACCCCTATTGGGATTGAGTCGGCGCTGCAAGTAGTGTCAATGTCCTTTATTTTGGCGCGGTCAAGCGCAACCACACTGTTATATCCCGCATAGAGACCCTAATGTAGACCCGTTCGTACATGCCCTAAAATGGACGTATTCATATTTACCCTAATATGGTCATATTCGAACTTGCCCTATTATGGTCATAGCCGCATATGCCCAATTATGGTCATAAGTGTACATGTCCTATTATAGTCATGATTCCTTATGTAGGCATGATCTTTCACCTACATTGGTCCCAGCTAGTACACAACGAGCTCTGAGGGCTGAACGTTATCTATCCTGTGGTTTTGAATACAGCAGGGTTTTTCCCAAACACAGGCCCACACTGTACTCATTAATTATGCATGGCTCTCTAGGAATACACCACTGGCAAAATATGTATGTACAAAGTTCACCCCTGACGTCTTCCTCATGTCCAATACAAACCATACTGAGGACCGAGACTCTTTAGAGTATAAATACACCACATATTGCCCCGGTAAGAGAGAGGGAACCGAGACTTCCATGCTGACACACTGACCAGAGACGCTGAGGCTCCTGCAAGCAGTCGCTCCAGCTGACAGTGGTCTGACACAACCCGGACGGGGTGTCCAACCTGAGACCAGAACGGGGTCCCACACTCTCTCTATTCAGGTATGGGGGTTCAACTAAATCCTAGGAGGATTCTTGGCTCTTAGCTTCTAAGACCTACACACATATGCTAGGTACACACAGGTACATCTAGGTAGGCATCGTAGGAATACGCGCACTTGCATAATGCTTTTATATTCATGTATGTATTCATGACTATCGCAATATGGTAGAACTGTTCTATCCCTTTGCTTTTATCGTACTGATGATAATATATCTCTGCTATTGTCTGTTGGTTACCGCAGCACATCTATTTTACACTAGAATAACAACTGTTCAAAAAATACTTATTGAAACGCCCGACTGTTTATTCTGTGTAACTCTCTGAGACAAACCGAATAAGTGAGCATGAGTGACTGAGCGAAAGGTAGTACATTGTTTCCACGATTCTGAGGGAATCAGGGTTGTCATGTTCTAAGGTTGCCAGAAACTAATCTCTCTCCGATAAGAGGAGACACTAGTGGCACTGTGAGCTAGCTAATGCAAACCAGGCTAACATATACGGTGGGGGTGCTCGGAGTCAGTCTGCCACCAAGCCCGCAGTATATGTTATCCAAACGTGCAGGTCCTGCAGGGGTACTATAGGAACTACACAACAGCACCGGGCGAATGGGTCACCTCGACCGTCCCAGTCCTCAGAAGAGGCCGTCGGGGCACTAACCCTGGTCTGCCACATGAATCAGTTGACCGGGCGGGTCCTGTCTGGTGCCGCCCGCACAACGGCTGTCACAGAAGCGCCGTAGGATTTACAGACCAAAGATTCCACCCTGCTTCACTGGGGGCTACTAGAGTCCGTCACCCCACTGATCAGGCCTTAATCCGCAAAGGGTGATGGTCCCCGTGCAGCGTCCTTGGGGGGCCGTACAGGAGAGGCCCACACCAATATGAACACCCTCACACACACAGGTCCAGGACCACGAAATTGGCGCTATAGCGAAACCGGAGGACGTCACTCAGTCCTTGAGTCGTCCTCCACGGATGCTCCGATCTTTACCGGACCGGTATCTGCGTGTGGGGGCATCTTCATTCTGTCCAGACAGGATCACTGCGGTGGGGGGGCCGCGTTACTTAGTAGTGTTCTTGCCAGTTACTAATCCAGCTCCTCTGCTCCCCAGAGGCCGCCCGCCCCTCGGTCGCACTCAGGCGGATGCAGCCGCACACTGTCGGTTCGTCTCCTCCTTAACAGGCCCAGTAGGTGTCAGGACAATCTCCCGGCATCAGGGGATGCCCCTTATCCCTTCCACAATAGTGGGTTCATCCCAGACGGATATCGCTGGTGCCGCCTGACCACTCTGTAGTCGTATGGGTGGCCTAGTCTACCTCGCACGCTCGGGGTACTCACAGTGGGCCGCCGCCGATCGTGCCTCAGTCCCGCAGCCACTCCACACCGCCCGGCTCTTCAATTCTTACCGGGCGGGTATGGCAGCGCGGTGCAGGAGCTTCAGGGTCCGGCTCAGGCATCCACAGGTTCCACACAATGGCCACACCGCCACATGCGGCAGGACGCCTCAGCTACGTGCAACTCGGTCACCGCCCCGCCTCCACAGAGGCCTCTGTGTGCGTTCGTTCTCCCGGCTCCGTAGTAAATGATCTCAGCAATTACGGGGCGCTGCTCATTATTTTCATCACGTTTCGTTAGGGTTCGCTTCCCGCTTGCACTGCATACCGCAGCAGCACCGCAACTGAAGGAGAAATGCAGGATAACACAGGCTTCTGTCTCAACCCTGGCGGAGCTCTCTCCCTACGCAGCCATCTTGGCTGACGCCAGGCCACGCCCCCCTCTTCCTACCTGATTGAAGTGTCCGTTGTTCCTTCAACTTTTCACAATGTCAAGTACTTTGTGCAAAATACGCAATACGGGGTCCAAGTAAGATGCAACGCTCCAATACCTGACCAGTCTGCACTATATAAAACTGCAAAAAAACAAAAAATAAAAAGTGTTTTGCACACTACTGTCATTGGGCTTTATGTGGGCTACATCTGGGTGATATTTGTGCTACATTTGGGCTCTTTTTTCTCCGGTGGCCATCTTGGGAGACTTATTTGTTATGAAGTTTCCTAATTTCCTCATTTACTACAGTCTAGTTAGTAGGAAATGCTTTCAGTTTTTTACTTTGAATCCATCAAGAAGACATTCAGATGTGCCACACATTTGCCATAAATTCAGAATGTTAGCACTCTAGTTGCTCATTAGATCACTGTAGTAAAGCTACTGCTCACCAGGGAGTTAACTGAAAGTCTGCTGCTGGTATTGAAAGTGCATGTTTCAGTCTGCAGGTCAGAAGTTTTCAATGAAATAGAAGAGGATTTGAGAAGTCACTCAAAATGTGTGCTAATTTTTCTTTCTGCAGCACTAACCATAATTTCTATGGCAAAATGAACCCCCTCATTTTGTTCCTTTTTAAATTAAATGTTTTAAGTGTTACCAGTTTATTCCAATCAAGATGGCTTCAGTGTGCCATCATTTTGTCATAAGTAAGACTGTTAGCGCTCTAGTTGTTCTTTAGAACACTCTGGGAGGCTGCAGTAGAACACAAAGGAATCAACTGACAGGCTGCTCCTGTTGAAGTATAACAGGAAGGCATTTGAGATCTCACTTAAAACATGTCCTAATTTTTCTTTCTACAGCACTAACCATAATTTCTATGGCAAAATGAACCCCCTTATTTTTTTCCTTTTTAAATTAAATGTTTTAAGTGTTACCAGTTTATTCCAATCAAGATGGCTTCAGGTGTGCCATAATTTTGTCATAAGTAAGACTGTTAGCGCTCTAGTTGTTCTTTAGAACACTCTGGGAAGCTGCAGTAAAACACAAAGGAATCAACTGACAGGCTGCTCCTGTTGAAGTATAACAGGAAGGCATTTGAGATCTCACTTAAAACATGTCCTAATTTTTCTTTCTACAGCACTAACCATAATTTCTATGACAAAATGAACCCCCTCATTTTGTTCCTTTTTAGATTAAATGTTTTAAGTGTTATCAGTTTATTCCAATCAAGATGGCTTCAGGTGTGCCATACTTTTGTCATCAGTAAGACTGTTAGCTCTCTAGTTGTTCTTTAGAACACTCTGGGAAGCTGCAGTAGAACACAAGGGAATCAACTGACAGTCTCTGCCCTTGTTGGATGTACATGTTTTACTGAGAATGTCAGACTTCATTCTCACATGACTGAGAAAGATAATGTGAATTTACAGAAAATATGCTCTCATTTTAGCTTCTGGAGTACCTTCCAAACCTCTATGGGACAAGCATGAGAAAATAGTTTTCTCTCAAACATGATTCATGATATCCCAGCAGAAGGTTTTTCACAGGGTAAAATCACCTTAGAACACACCACAATTCCTAAAATTAGTATGGTACCATTAACAAATGAATTCTAATGTAACTAAAGTCTGTTATCACCCTTTATAGTTCTCCTTTTGGTGACCCTCAAAAGCTTCTATTCACTACAATGCATTTCAATGGGGTGCTATCATGTATATTGGTCCCAGAATGGCTGCCAGCAATTCCAGCATGAAGTGCAGACAGCCAATCAGATCTCACGATGGGATGTGTGGTTAGGCTCCGCCCAGATATCGATATTTTTTAATTTTTTAATTTCTTAGAAACTACTGAACGGATTTACACCATTTTTTAAAAAAGCACGCTTTCTAGAGCAAGACCTACCTTTTTGCCAAATTTAGTGTAATTCCGTTCAGCAGTTCTGGCTGTAACCTGTTTCAAAATTCCTATGGAAATTAACATGGGGAAAACGTGCTTTGGGACCCCCTTTTTTTCTCGGCCCCGCTTGACGAATCACCCCGAAACTTTCAACACAGGAGCTGACCGATCCGCCCCATTAGTTTTAAATATTTCGCGAAGATTCGTCAACCGGCGCCAAAGATATTGGCAAAAGAAAAAATGCTTTTTGAATAGAAACGAGGTCCTAACTATAACTACCTACTGGCCACCGCCAGTAGGTAATATATATATATTACCTACTGGCGGTGGACAGTAGGTAGTTATAGTTAGGACCTAGTTTCCATAGGAAAAGAGTTTTTTGATTTGCCAATATCTTTGGCGCCGTTTGACGAATCTTCGCGAAATTTTCAAAACTAATGGAGCGTACCGGTCAGTTCCTGTCTTGAAAGTTTCGGGGTGATTCGTCAAGCGGGGGCTGAGAAAAAAGGGGGGTCCCAAAACACGTTTTCCCCAAGTTAATTTCCATTGGAATTTTGAAGCAGGTTACAGCCCGAACTGCTGAACGGAATTACACCAAATTTGGCAAAAAGGTAGGTCTTGGTCTAGAAAGCGTGCTTTTTTAAAAATGGTGTAAACCCGTTCAGTAGTTTCTAAGAAATTCAAAAATAAAAAAATATCAATATCTGGGTGGAGCCTAACCACACATCTCATCGTGAGATCTGATTGGCTGTCAGCACTCCAAACCAGGAAGTGTTGGCAGCCATCTTTTGACTCGGTAACTGAGTCACAAGAAAACAGTGGAAAAAAGATAAAAAACAAGAAAAGGGGGCAGAGTAAAAACACCCTGACACCCTAGCCCAAAAAAAAGCATGTTTTTTTTAATCGGCTAAATTTGCGCTGGGTGCGCGAATCCTGCTGAGAAAATTAAAAAAAACCCAAGCACGGGCACCTGCGCTTCGTTATTTGTAAGCCCTTGGGTGGGCCAGGTCCCGGGGGCTATGCGTGGTAAATTAGCAGGGGCCAGGGGGGCCCCCGCAGCCCCAGGGACCACCAACTCCCTGGGGCTTTGTTTTATAAATGTGTGGGGCGGCTCCTCCCCCCCACACTGCCCCAGGGACCACCAACTCCCCGGGGCACTGTTTAATTATATGCAGGGGGCACGCCACCTCCCTGGGGCTTTGTTTTATAAATGTGTGGGGGGGCTCCTGCCCCCCCACACTGCCCCGGAGACCACCAACTCCCTGGGGCACTGTTTAATTATATGCAGGGGGCCTCACGGGCCCCCCCAAGCCCCGGGAACCACCACCTCCCCAGGGCTTAATTAAAAAAATTTAAGTGTGGGTGGGCTCCTGCCCCCCCACACTGCCCCAGGGACCACCACCTCCCTGGGGCACTAATTATTTGAATGCGGGGGTCCGTTGCGGACCCCCCGGCCCCGGGGACCACCACCTCCCCGGGGCTTTGAAAACGAAGGGAGGGGGGCCACGCGGCCCCCCTCCAGAAGCCCTTGATGGCCCTGGGGACTGCCACCCCCAGGGCTGGCTCCTGCAGTGTCCCGGGGTGCCCAACCCCGGGACATTGCTGTTTGCTATGGCAGGGCGGGAGCACGCCTCACGCCCTGCCATAGCAAACCCTGCTTTGCTTCGTTGAAGTGAGAGCAGGAAAACCTGCTCTCATTTCAACAAAGCAAAGCAGGATTGCTTTTGAGCAAGGGGAGCTGCATGTTAGCAGCTCCCCTTGCTCAAAAGCAATGCCGGCTCCCGCAGGAGGCGGGGAGCCGGCTGGGACCGTGGGCGCATTGGGGCTCCCCCCCATGGTCCCCAATGCAAAGGGCCGGTCCCAGGGGATGGTGTCCCCGGGGCCAGAAGTGGCCCAGGATGAGGGTCACACGGCCCCCCCTCCCCATATTAAAAAATGTAAAAAAAGAGGCCAGGCCCCGGCGGATGGGGTCCCTGGGGCCAATAGTGGCCTGGGAGGGGGGCCACGCGGCCCCCCTCTCCAGTTTAAAAAATGTAAAATAAGAGGCCAGGCCCCGGGGGATGGGGTCCCCGGGGCCAATAGTGGCCCGGGAGGGGGGCCACGCGGCCCTCCTCCCCAATTTAAAAAATTTAAAATAAGAGGCCAGCCCCGGGGGATGGCGTCCCCGGGGCCAATAGTGGCCCTTCCCTATTAATATATTGAAAAAAAGTAGGCCATGCCCCGGGGGATGGGGTCCACGGGCCAAAATCGGCCTCGGGAAGGGGGCCCGTGGCCCTTTCCCATTTTTTTTTAAAAAAAGGATCAGGCCCTGGGGGATGGGGTCCCCAGGGCCCCAAAAATACTAGAAGAAGGGGGACACACAGCCCCCCTTCTAAAAATATATGTAAAAAAAAGCTGGCATCTCTCCGGAGGCCCCGCCCCCTCCCTGCACCACTCTGCAAACGCACCCCATGGTGCGTTCTAAGTTGGGGAATTAACTCCCCTTGAATACTGAGGGTCCCTGGGGGCAAACTAGCCCACCAGGTACCTCCAGTAAGCACCACACAGCTGGATTGCAGAGAGGTGGTCCGAGGCCATGCCCCTTTTTACACCACTCTGCAAACGCGCCTCTTGGCGCACTGGTGGGGCGATGAGGTCCTCTTGTGTCCTGAGGACCTCAGGACACAACAGCCTTGCGCCAAGAGGCGCGTTTGCAGAGTGGTGTAAAAAGGGGACGTGGCCTCGGACCACCTCTCTGCAATCCAGCTGTGTGGTGCTTACTGGAGGTACCTGGTGGGCTACTTGGCCCCCAAGGACCCTCAGTATTCAAGGGGACTTAATCCCCCAACTTAGAACGCGCCAGGGGGAGTGTTTGCAGAGTGGTGGAGAAAGGGGGCGTGACCTGTGTCCACCTCTCAGCAATCCCACTGTGTGGGGCTTACTGAAGGTAAGAGGTAGGCTAGTTGGCTCCTACAGGACCCCCAGCAGCGAAGGGGACTTCAATCCCCATCCAAGAGCGCATCAGGGAGCGCATTTGCAGAGTGGTGGGCAAAGGGGGCGTGGCCTGCTATGAGAATTTAGCAATCCTGCTGTGTGGGACTTACTGGAGGCAATAGGAGGGGTAGTTGGCCCCCAAGGATGTCCTTGCAGGCCAACTACCCCTCTTGTTACCTCCGGTAAGTCCCACACAGTGGGATTGCTAAAACGTCTTCGGAGGCCATGCCCCCCTTTCTCCACCACTCTGCAAACGTGCCTCCTGGCAGACTACGGGATGGGGGATGAAGTCCAATTTACTCCTGAGGGACTTTGGGAGCCAAGAAGCCCTCCTGGTACCTCCTGTAAATCCTACGCAGCGGAATTCCTGAGCGCTGGTCGGAGGCCCAGCACCCTTTCTCCACCACTCTGCAAACGCAACTACTAGTTAAAGAAGTGTTTGCAATGTAATAGGTTTCGCAGTTGCGAGAGTTAGAGCTATTGGCGTTGTAAATGTAAACGTTTTTACTAATGTTTTTTGGGGTGGAGTGGATGTACGTTGTGTGCAGTGAAATTATGTGGATAGAAAGTATGTGGTATTTAGTGTATAGGAATTATGTAGAGTGGGATTATGTGTTATGGAGAGTAATTATGTGGTATGGTAGTCTGTGTTGTGGAATGGTAACCTCAGGTTTAGTCTTCCTCGTTTCCATAGAAGCTCAACTATGAACTCAGTGAGACAAAAAAAGAAGGAATAACTGAGGAGCACTTGTGGACCTAGTCAGAGGTATGAGCAGGGCCACTGGAATTATGCGACTGTTTGGCTGCACCGACTTTCGCACAATTATACATTTTCTGCATTAGCCACATAATTCATCATCTGCTCCCTAATCTGCAGATTTGAACAAAAAAAGCCTTGTTTCTAGCTCAAACAGCTCAAACGTTACCAAAAATGCAGCGACAAGTGTTACAGCGTGGTGGAAGGCCCTTTGCAAACCTAGAATGGTCACCTGTTACTTATTGCTAAATGTGGGTGTTAAATGGTACTAATGGTGTGCAAGCCACTCTTGCTTCCTTCTCCGCCTCTCTTGCCTCTTTCTGCATTTCTGTTGCTTCTTTCTGCACATTTCTTTCTTTTTCTGCACTTCTCTTGCCTCTTTCTG
Source organism: Calotriton arnoldi (assembly GCA_963921515.1). Lineage (NCBI taxonomy): Eukaryota > Metazoa > Chordata > Amphibia > Caudata > Salamandridae > Calotriton > Calotriton arnoldi. Next base: position 110,844 of record CAWUFW010016974.1, on the reverse strand, counting down.
CAAATCTCTTCTACTTTCTACACCTCTCTTCCCTCTTTCTGCACATCTGTTGCCTCTTTCTGCACCTCATTGGCTTCTTTCTGTACCCCTCTTGCCTCTTTCTGCACCCTTCTTCCCTCTTTCTGCACCTCTCTTGCCTTTTTCTACACCCCTCTTATGTCTTTCGGCACCCTTTTTGCCACTTTCTGCACCTCTGTTACTTCTTTCTGCACTTCTCTTCCTTCTTTCTGCACCTCTCTTGTTTCTTTCATCACCTCACTTGCCTCTTTCAGCACCTCTGTTGCTTTTTTATGCAGATCCCTTGCCTCTTTCTGCACCTCACTTGCCTCTTTCAGCACCTCTGTTGGTTCTTTCTGCACTGCTCTTGCTTGTTTCTGCACCCCACTTGCATCTTTCTGTACTTCTCTTGCTTCTTTCTACACCTCTGTTGCTTCTTTCAGCAATTCTCTTGCCTCTTTCTGCACTTTTCTTCCTTCTTTTTGCACCCCTCCTGCCTCTTTCTGTACCTCTCTTGCCTCTTTGTGCACCACTCCTACCTCTTTCTGCACCCCTCTTGCCTCTTTTTGTACCTCTGTTGGTTCTTTCTGCACTGCTCTTGCTTCTTTCTGTACCTCACTTGCCTCTTTCTGCACTTCGCTTGCTTCTTTCTAAACCTCTCTTGCTTCTTTCAGCAATTCTCTTGCCTCTTTCTATACTTCTCTTCCTTGTATCTGCAGCTCTCTTGCGTCTTTCTGCACCTCTGTTGCCTCTTTCTGCACTTCACTTGCTTCTTTCTGCACCTCTCTTGCCTCTTTCAGCACCTCTGTTGGTTCTTTCTGCACTGCTCTTGCTTCTTTCTGCACCTCACCTGCCTCTTTCTGCACTTCTCTTGCTTCTTTCTAAACCTCTGTTGCTTCTTTCAGCAATTCTCTAGCCTCTTTCTGCACTTCTCTTGCTTGTTTCTGCACCTCTCTTGCGTCTTTCTGCACCTCTGTTGCCTCTTTCTGCACTTCACTTGTCTCTTTCTGCACTTCTCTTGCTTCTTTCTACTCGTCTGTTGCTTCTTTCAGCAATTCTCTTACCTCTTTCTGCACTTTTCTTCCTTCTTTTGGCATCCCTCCTACCTCTTTCTGTACCTCTCTTGCCTCTTTGTGCACCTCTCCTACCTCTTTCTGCAAACCTCTTGCCTCTTTTTGCACCTCTGGTAGTTCTTTCTGCACTGCTCTTGCTTCTTTCTGCACCTCATTTGCCTCTTTCTGCACTTCTCTTGCTTCTTTCTGAACTCTGTTGCTTCTTTCAGCAATTCTCTTAGCTCTTTCTGCACTTCTCTAGGTTGTTTCTGCACCTCTCCTGCCTCTTTCTGCATCCCTCTTCCCTATTTGTGCAACTCTCTTGTCTCTTTCTACACCTCTCTTCCTTCTTTCTGCACCACTCTTGCCTCTTTCTGTACCTCTGTTGCTTCTTTCTGTACTTCTCTTGCCTCTTTCTGCACCCTTTGGGCCTCTTTCAGTACCTCTTTTGCTTCATTCTGCACTTCTCTTCCTTCTTTCTGCACCCCTCGTGCCTCATTCAGCACCTCTGTTGCTTCTTTCTGCACTCCTCTTCCTTCTTTCTGCACCCCTCGTGCCTCCTTCTGCATCTCTGTTTCCTCTTTCAGCACCTCTGTTGGTTATTTCTGCACTGCTCTTGCTTCTTTCTGCACCTCACTTGCCTCTTTCTTCACTTCTCCTGCTTCTTTCTAAATCTCTGTTGCTTCTTTCAACAATTCTCTTGCCTCCTTCTGCATTTCTCTTGCTTGTTTCTGTACCTCTCTTGCGTCTTTGTGCACCTCTGTTGCCTCTTTCTGCACTTCACTTGCTTCTTTCTGCACCTCTCTTGCCTCTTTCGGCACCTCTATTAATTCTTTCTGCACCCCTCTTGCCTCTTTCTGCACCCCTCTTCCCTATTTGTGCAACTCTCTTGCCTCTTTCTACACCCTTTTTGCCTCTTTCTGTACCTCTGTTGCTTCTTTCTACACCTCTGTTGCTTCTTTCAGCAATTCTCATGCCTCTTTCTGCACTTTTCTTCCTTCTTTCTGCACCCCGCCTGCCTCTTTCTGTACCTCTCTTGCCTCTTTGTGCACCTCTCCTACCTCTTTCTGCACCCCTCTTGCCTCTTTTTGCACCTCTGTTGGTTCTTTCTGCACTGCTCTTGCTTCTTTCTGCACCTCATTTGTCTCTTTCTGCACTTCTCTTACTTCTTTCTAAACCTCTGTTGCTTCTTTCAGCAATTCTCTTGCCTCTTTCTGCACCTCTCTTGCTTATTTCTGCACCTCACTTGCTTCTTTCTACACCTCTCTTGCCTCTTTCGGCACCTCTGTTGGTTCTTTCTGCACTGCTCTTGCTTCTTTATGCACCTCACTTGCCTCTTTCTGCACTTTTCTTGCTTCTTTCTAAACCTCTGTTGCTTCTTTCAGCAATTCTCTTGCCTCTTTCTGCACTTCTCTTGCTTGTTTCTGCACCTCTCTTGCGTCTTTCTGCACCTCTGTTGCCTCTTTCTGCACTTCACTTGCTTCTTTCTGCACCTCTCTTGCCTCTTTCGGCACCTCTGTTGCTTCTTTCTGCACCTCACTTGTCTCTTTCTGCACTTCTCTTGCTTCTTTCTACACCTCTGTTGCTTCTTTTAGCAATTCTCTTGCCTCCTTCTGCACTTCTCTTCCTTCTTTTTGCACCTCTCCTGCCTCTTTCTGTACCTCTCTTGGTTCTTTGTGCACCTCTCCTTCCTCTTTCTGCACCCCTCTTGCCTCTTTTTGCACCTCTGTTGGTTCTTTCTGCACTGCTCTTGCTTCTTTCTGCACGTCACTTGCCTCTTTCTGCACCACTCTTGCCTCTTTCTGTACCTCTGTTGCTTCTTTCTATACTTCTCTTGCCTCTTTCTGCACCCTCTGTGCAATCTTTCAGCACCTCTTTTGCTTCATTCTTCACTTCTCTTCCTTCTTTCTGCACCCCTCGTGCCTCATTCAGCACCTCTGTTGCTTCTTTCTGCACTCCTCTTCCTTCTTTCTGCACCCCTCGTGCCTCCTTCTGCACCTCTGTTTCCTCTTTCAACACCTCTGTTGGTTCTTTCTGCACTGCTCTTGCTTCTTTCTGCACCTCACTTGCCTCTTTCTGCACTTCTCCTGCTTCTTTCTAAATCTCTGTTGCTTCTTTCAACAATTCTCTTGCCTCCTTCTGCATTTCTCTTGCTTGTTTCTGTACCTCTCTTGCGTCTTTGTGCACCTCTGTTGCATCTTTCTGCACTTCACTTGCTTCTTTCTGCACCTCTCTTGCCTCTTTCGGCACCTCTGTTAATTCTTTCTGCACCCCTCCTGCCTCTTTCTGCACCCCTCTTCCCTATTTGTGCAACTCTCTTGCCTCTTTCTACACCCTTTTTGCCTCTTTCTGTACCTCTGTTGCTTCTTTCTACACCTCTGTTGCTTCTTTCAGCAATTCTCATGCCTCTTTCTGCACTTTTCTTCCTTCTTTCTGCACCCCTCCTGCCTCTTTCTGTACCTCTCTTGCCTCTTTGTGCACCTCTCCTACCTCTTTCTGCACCCCTCTTGCCTCTTTTTGCACCTCTGTTGGTTCTTTCTGCACTGCTCTTGCTTCTTTCTGCACCTCATTTGTCTCTTTCTGCACTTCTCTTGCTTCTTTCTAAACCTCTGTTGCTTCTTTCAGCAATTCTCTTGCCTCTTTCTCCACTTCTCTTGCTTATTTCTGCACCTCACTTACTTCTTTCTGCACCTCTCTTGCCTCTTTCGGCACCTCATTTGGTTCTTTCTGCACTACTCTTGCTTCTTTATTCACCTCACTTGCCTCTTTCTGCACTTTCCTTGCTTCTTTCTAAACCTCTGTTGCTTCTTTCAGCAATTCTCTTGCCTCTTTCTGCACTTCTCTTGCTTGTTTCTGCACCTCTCTTGCGTCTTTCTGCACCTCTGTTGCCTCTTTCTGCACTTCATATGCTTCTTTCTGCACCTCTCTTGCCTCTTTTGGCACCTCTGTTGCTTCTTCCTGCACCTCACTTGTCTCTTTCTGCACTTCTCTTGCTTCTTTCTACACCTCTGTTGCTTCTTTTAGCAATTCTCTTGCCTCCTTCTGCACTTCTCTTCCTTCTTTTTGCACCTCTCCTGCCTCTTTCTGTACCTCTCTTGGTTCTTTGTGCACCTCTCCTACCTCTTTCTGCACCCCTCTTGCCTCTTTTTGCACCTCTGTTGGTTCTTTCTGCACTGCTCTTGCTTCTTTCTGCACCTCACTTGCCTCTTTCTGCACTTCTCTTGCTTCTTTCTAAACCTCTGTTGCTTCTTTCAGCAATTCTCTTAGCTCTTTCTACACTTCTCTTGCTTGTTTCTGCACCTCTCTTGCGTCTTTCTGCACCTCTGTTGCCTCTTTCTGCACTTCACTTGCTTCTTTCTGCACCTCTCTTGCCTCTTTCGGCATCTCTGTTAATTCTTTCTGCACCCCTCCTGCCTCTTTCTGCACCCCTCTTCCCTATTTGTGCAACTCTCTTGCCTCTTTCTTCACCTCTCTTCCCTCTTTCTGCACCACTCTTGCCTCTTTCTGTACCTCTGTTGCTTCTTTCTGTACTTCTCTTCCCTCTTTCTGCACCACTCTTGCCTCTTTCTGTACCTGTTGCATCTTTCTGCACTTCTCTTGCCTCTTTCTGCACCCTTCGTGCCTCTTTCAGCACCTCTGTTGCTTCTTTCTGCACTTCTCTTCCTTCTTTCTGCACCCCTCGTGCCTCTTTCAGCACCTCTGTTGCTTCTTTCTGCACTCCTCTTCCTTTTTTCTGTACCCCTTGTGCCTCCTTCTGCACCTCTGTTGCCTCTTTCAGCACCTCTGTTGGTTCTTTATGCACTGCTCTTGCTTCTTTCTGCACCTCACTTGCCTCTTTCTGCACTTCTGTTGCTTCTTTCTAAACCTCTGTTGCTTCTTTAAGCAATTCTCTTGCCTCTTTCTGCACTCCTCTTGCTTGTTTCTGCACCTCTCTTGCGTCTTTCTTCACCTCTGTTGCCTCTTTCTGCACTTCACTTGCTTCTTTCTGCACCTCTATTGCCTCTTTTGGCACCTCTGTTGCTTCTTTCTGCACCTCACTTGTCTCTTTCTACACTTCTCTTACTTCTTTCTACACCTCTATTGCTTCTTTCAGCAATTCTCTTGCCTCTTTCTGCACTTCTCTTCCTTCTTTTTGCATCCCTCCTGCCTCTTTCTGTACCTCTCTTGCCTCTTTGTGCAGCTCTCCTACCTCTTTCTGCACTGCTCTTGCTTCTTTCTGCACCTCACTTGCCTCTTTCTGCACTTCTCTTGCTTCTTTCTAAACCTCTGTTGGTTCTTTTAGCAATTCTCTAGCCTCTTTCTGCACTTCTCTTGCTTATTTCTGCACATCACTTGCTTCTTTCTGCACCTCTCTTGCCTCTTTCGGCACCTCTGTTGGTTCTTTCTGCACTGCTCTTGCTTCTTTATGCACCTCACTTGCCTCTTTCTGCACTTTTCTTGCTTCTTTCTAAACCTCTGTTGCTTCTTTCAGCAATTCTCTTGCCTCCTTCTGCACTTCTCCTGCTTGTTTCTGCACCTCTCTTGCGTCTTTCTGCACCTCTGTTGCCTCTTTCTGCACTTCACTTGCTTCTTTCTGCACCTCTCTTGCCTCTTTTGGCACCTCTGTTGCTTCTTTCTGCACCCCTCCTGCCTCTTTCTGCACCTCTCTTCCCTATTTGTCTGACTCTCTTGCCTCTTTCTACACCTCTCTTACCTCTTTCTGCACCACTCTTGCCTCTTTCTGTACCTCTGTTGCTTCTTTCTGCACTTCTCTTGCCTCTTTCTGCACCCTTTGTAACTCTTTCAGCACCTCTGTTGCTTCTTTCTGCACTTCTCTTCCTTCTTTCTGCACCCCTCGTGCCTCCTTCTGCACCTCTGTTGCTTCTTTCTGCACTTCTCTTGGTTCTTTCTGCACTGCTCTTGCCTCTTTCTGCATCCCTCTTGCCTCTTTGAGCACCTCTTTTGTTTCTTTCTGCACTTCTCTTGCCTCTTTCTGCACCCTTCGTGCCTCTTTCTGTACCTCTGTTGTCTCTTTCTGTACTTCTCTTGCTCTTTCTGCACCCTTCACGCCTCTTTCAGCACCTCTGCTGGTTCTTTCTGCACTGCTCTTGCTTTTTCTGCACCTCACTTGCCTCTTTCTGCACTTCTCTTGCTTCTTTCTACACCTCTGTTGCTTCTTTTAGCAATTCTCTTGCCTCTTTCTGCACTTCTCTTCTTTCTTTCTGCACCCCTCCTGCCTCTTTCTGTACCTCTCTTGCCTCTTTGTGCACCCCTCCTACCTTTTGCTGCACCCCTCTTGCCTCTTTTTGCACCTCTGTTGGCTCTTTCTGCACTACTCTTGCTTCTTTCTGCACCTCACTTGCCTCTTTCTGCACCCCTGTTCCCTGTTTCTGCATCTTTCCTGCCTGCTTATGCACCTCTCTTGCCTCTTTCTGCACCTCTGAGTTAGAGGTAGTTTTATTCCCCCTGCCCTATTATGTACTAGGGCCTTACAGGGGAGGTCATGCCAATCACAGGGGTATCCCAACCCATAGTGTACCCTAGTGTATGTAGGTGTTTTCACTGTATTCCAAGTGTCTTTCAGCTTAGCACTGGCTCCGTGCCTGGTTAGTCAGAGTCAGTTACCACAAGTACCAGTCAGTAAAAAGTTGGGGTCACCGGATGACTTTGCAACAAGGCCTTTTTCTGCACCTCTGTTGGTTCTTTCTGCATATCTCTTGCTTCTTTCTGCACTTTTCTTGGTCTTTCTGGACTTCTGTTGCCTCTTTCTGCATTGCTCTTGCTTCTTTCTGCGCCTTTCTTCCTCTTTCTTCACATGTCCTACCTCTGTAGGCATAGTTAGAAATTAGCATTTAAAAAACCTTAGAAATTCACTGAAAAAACCATAGGTTTCAGGGAGGTTATAGTTAGAAATTATCATTTAAAAAACCTTTGAAATTCACTGAAAAAACCATAGGTTTCAGGGACGTTATAGTTAGAAATTATCATTTAAAAAACCTTTGAAATTCACTGAAGAAACCATAGGTTTCAGGGACGTTATAGTTAGAAATTAGCATTTAAAAAACCATAGAAATTCACGGAAAAAACCATAGGTTTCAGGGACGTTATAGTTAGTTGGACTTTCATTCGTACAAAACCAGAGAAATTCGGCCGTTATAGGTAGTTGAGCTAACTATAACTCGCGCCCCCGCAATGCACTGCTGATGACGTCACATATTACATCATTCATGACATGGTCAGTGACATCACTGATGTCATCACAAATGACATCACTGATGACATCACTCACATGATAATCTGATGCACCTCCTCACACCCTAATATAACCTTTGATACATCTACTCTAAAATACAGACTACCATTTTCGAACCAATAGATACACCAATACCAGTTACTACATACCCACACACTGATTCCTAGGTCTACACACACGTCCACTCATTCACCCATACAGTCACTTATACATGCAGTCACTTATCAATACAGCACTATCATTTGCACTCATATACCTATACAGACACTCCCACATTGCCACTCATCCATAGAGTTACTCACACACCTAGTCAATCATGCAAAGAATCATTCACACTCCCATTTACTCACCTATACAGTTATACACACACTACCTCACTAATTCATACAGATACTAACACATACTTACTCTCTTATACAATCACTGATACAAGCACACACTCATCCATACAGCCACTCTCACAATCACTCACTCTCACATATAGTCATTTATATACTCCAACACTCATGTATAGTGCCTTTCACATATGTTGTTACTCACACATGTACCACTGAGACATCAGTTCACTCACGAACACACCCATACACACACTCACTCACCCATACAGCCCTTCACAGATGCACTCTTGAACCCATACACCCAGTGAATAACCCACTCACATATCTATGCACAGAGACACACACCCCCCACCCACCCACACAGACACTCAGGCACCCATACAGATACTCAGACAACCAATCAATAATCCATATAGACACTCATGTAGCTACTCACCAACCCATGCAATCGCTTACACACCAACTGACAGACTGATACAGACATTCACAGTTTAGTCACTAACCCATGCATTCAGTAAGACACGTTTAATCACTCATTTATACAGTCAGTCATGCACCTACTAAATCATCCATTCAGACACTTATACACCCACTCTTTCTTCAATACACCTTGGCATACACATATATTATCTACTGGCGGTCGCCAGTAGATAGTTATAGTTACAACCTATTATCCATAGGAAATCCGCGACATTCTATTTGAAATAACTCTCTTGCCGGTTGACGTATCTTCGCAAAATTTTCAAACTTTGTGGGGCGCTCCGGTCCGCTCCTACCCTGAAAGTCTCGGGGGGATTTGTCAAGCGGGGGCCGAGAAAAAAGGGGGGTCCCAAAACGCGTTTTCTCCATGCAATTTTCCATAGGAAACTTTAGACACGGCTACAGCCCGAACTGCTGAACGGAATTACACCAAATTTGGCAAAGAGGTAGTTCTTGGTTCAGAAAGAACCCTTTTGTTAAATGGTGTAAATCCGTTCAGTAGTTGCTGAGAAAATCAAAAGTAAAAAGATAGATATATCTATGGCCGAGTAGGGTCCGCGTACCCTCAGCGCACCCTGCGCGCACCGTCCCGATCACGAGCTGCATGTTAATTGGCTGTCAGCTGGCTGTCAACATTCCGATTCAGGAAATGTTGGCAGCCATTTTGTCCCTCGGTAGAACCGAGGGACAAAAACAAGTGCGCAAAGCGCACAAAGGGGGCAGGGTAGAAACACCCTGACCCCCTAGGTTTGCTCAGGGGGTCCCACAAGGACCCCCTGGGCAAAAAATAAAAAAATTTTTTAAAAATCGGCAGGATGCGCTCAGGGTGCGCGAATCCTGCCGGCAAATCGAGCGCGGTCTCCCGCGCTTCGATTGCATTTTGCCCCCGGGTGGCCCAAGTCCCGGGGGCATGGTGGGGGTGGGTATATTGTTTGTATGGGGGGCCTCAAAGGGCCCCCAAGCCCCGGGGACCGCCACCCCCGGGGCTTTATAAAAAATGGTGCGGGAGGGCTCTCCTGCCCTCCCGGGGACCGCCACCCCCGGGGCTTCTTTTTTAAATAAATAAGGTGTGGGGGGCTCCAGCCCCCACACGCCCGGGACCACCACCTCCCCGGGGCACTTACAAAATAAATGTGGGGGTCCATTACGGACCCCCAGAGCCCCGGGGACCACCACCTCCCCGGGGCTGTGCAATTTAAGGGATGGGGGCCGCGTGGCCCCCCTCCTGGAGCCCTTGATGGCCCTGGGGACCGCCGCCCCCCAGGGCCGGCTCCTGCAGTGTCCCGGGGTGCCTACCCCCGGGACACTGTAGTTTGCCACGCGGCCCCCCTCCCCAAAAAATAAAAGATAAAAAACTTTTTAAACGGAAAGGCCGGCCCCGGGTTTCAGACACGTTATAGTTAGAAATTAGCATTTAAAAAACCTTTGAAATTCACTGAAAAAACCATAGGTTTTAGGGACAGTTATAGTTACAAATTAGCATTTAAAAAACCTTTGAAATTCACTGAAAAAACCATAGGTTTCAGATATGTTATAGTTACAAATTAGCATTTAAAAAACCTTTGAAATTCACTGAAAAAACCATAGGTTTTAGGGACAGTTATAGTTAGTTGGACATTTCACTCGTACAAAACCCGTTAAATTCCCCAGTTATAGTTAGTTCAGCTAACTATAACTCGCGCCCCCGCAATGCACTGCTGATGACGTCACATATTACATCACTCATGACATGGTCAGTGACATCACTGATGACATCACTGATGACATCTCAAATGACATCACTGATGACATCATCCACGTGATAATCTGATGCAGCTCCTCACACCCTAATATAACCTTTGATACACCCAATCTAAATTACAGACTGCCATTCGCAAAACTATAGACACTCCAACACCAATAACTACATACCCACTCACTGATTCTTAGGTCTACACACACACATCCACTCACTCACCCGTACAGTCACTCATACTTATGGTCACTCAGTACAGGACTATCATATGCACTCTTACTCCTATATAGACACTCAAACACCGCCACTCATCCATAGAGGTACTCACACACCTAGTCAGTCATGCAAATAATTAAACACACTGCCATTTACTCACCTATACAGTTATACACACACCAGCTCACTTAATCATACAAATACTAGCACATTGTTACGCTCTTATACAATCACTGATACAAGCACACACTCATCCATACAGCCACTATCACAATCACTCACTCTCGCTTATAGCTATTTATATACTCCAACACACATATATACTGGCTTTCACATATGTAGTTACTCACACATGTACCACTGGGACATACATTCACTCACTAACACACTCTTACACACACTTACCCACCCATACAGTCTATCACAGATGCACTCTTGAAACCATCCACCCAGTGAATCACCCACTCACACATCTATGCACAGAGTCGCACACACCCCACCCACACAAACACTCAGGCACCCATACAGATACTCAGACAACCAATCAATATCTCATATAGACACTCATGTAGCTATTCACAAACCCATGCAGCCACTTACACAGCAACAGACAGACGGATACAGACATTCACCCAGTTTAGTCACTAACCCATGCATTCAGTAAGATACGTTAAATCACTCACTTATAGAGTCAGTCACGCACCTACTAAATCATCCATACAGACACTTACACACCCACTCATTCTTCAATACGTCTTTTCCTATATATATTAAAAATATTTAAACTTTACAGAAACACACAGTCACTGGATGATGTCATCAGTGATGTCATTTGAGATGTCATCAGTGATGTCATCAGTGATGTCACTGACCATGTCATGAGTGATGTAATATGTGACGTCATCAGCAGTGCATTGCGGGGCGCGAGTTATAGTTAGCTGAACTAACTATAACGGGGAATTTCACGGGTTTTGTACGCGTGAAATGTCCAACTAACTATAACTGTCCCTAAAACCTATGGTTTTTTCAGTGAATATATATATATATATATAACATATTTAAACTTTACAGAAACACACAGTCACTGGATATTGTCATCAGTGATGTCATCAGTGATGTCACTGACCATGTCATAAATGATGTAATATGTGACGTCATCAGCAGTGCATTGTGGGGGCGCGAGTTATAGTTAGCTCAACTAACTATAACGCCCGAATTTCTCTGGTTTTGTACGAGTGAAATGTCCAACTAACTATAACGTCCCTGAAACCTATGGTTTTTTCAGTGAATGTATATATATATATATATATATAAAACCTACTGTCGCCAGTAGGTAGGGTAGCTATAATTAGGATGTAGTTTCCATGAAAAGAGCGTTTTTTCTTTTGCCAACAACTTTGATGTTGTTTGACAAATCATCGCAATATTTAATAACTGGTTTGCCACTCACTTCAGCTACTGTAATGAAAATTTCGGGGGGATCCGTCAAGCGGGGCTAAAAAAAGGGGGTCCAAAACAAGTTTTCCCAATGTTATTTTCCATAGGAAACTTCAGACACGGCTGCAGCCCGAACTGCTTAACGAATTACACCAAATTTGGAAAAAAGGTAGCTGTTTGTCCATTCAGTAGTTGTGGAGTTATGTTTTTTAAATACATTCTGCTTTCTTTAAAAGAAAACCGGATGTGTTTAAAAAGACCACTGCCGGTTCTTAAAAAACATTTGTTTCAACATTCACATAGAAAAAGGGGTCCCCTGGGGACCCCTTATCATTTGTGAATGGTTACCACCTCCTTTGAAGTGGCAGTAAAAAAATAATGTTTTGTGACTGTAATTTGGTCGCAAATCATTCATACATAGCACTGTGAATCTGTATTTGGCAGGGACGCCCTATCAAATACCAAATCAATCCACATCTCATACAGAGATGATTTTCCATGAGTCATGTGACATCTGGCAGTTTATTCCACAACCTTGACACTAAATATAAACCAACATTGTCAAAGACAATAGGTCTTGCCTTTAAAAGGCAAATGGCGACTTGTTTGCTTTGTCAATGCTTATTTGGTTCTCCTGCACCCAATTCATATATGTGCATACATCAAGATGCATGCACATGTATTGCAATGTAATGTACAAGCGTGACTAGGCAGCCATCGTGGAATGATCTGAAAGCCCATCGTGCAATAAAAACACTCCATGTCCATGATTTAGCATAAAAGGCCATTTATTAGGACACAGTTGCAAACACTTAATTTGAACTTTAATTAACATTTAAACAATAACATCAACCTTTGTAAATATGACACTCCCACACCTCCTGTAACCACTCACACCTCATGCCAACTTTAATCACCAATTCCTCATACTTTGTTTCATACTTCCTCTTCACTCAATCAATCAATCAATCAATCAATCAATCAATCAATCAATCAATCATGTCACTTATAAAGCGCACTACAGACCCGCGAGGGTCTCAAGGCGCTGGGGGAAGAGGGGGTGGTGCTGCTACTGATCGAAGAGCCAGGTCTTGAGGAGTCTTCTGAAGGCCAGTAGGTCTTGGGTCTGTCGGAGGTTGGTGGGGAGGGTGTTCCAGGTCTTGGCGGCGAGGTGGGAGAAGGATCTGCCGCCGGCGGTCGTTTTCCGGATGCGGGGGACTGTGGCGAGGGCGAGGCTGGTCGAGCGGAGCTGGCGGGTGGGGGTGTAGAAGCTGAGTCGTCTGTTGAGGTAGGCTGGTCCGGAGTTGTGGAGTGCTTTGTGTGCGTGGGTGAGGAGCTTGAAGGTTATCCTCTTGTTGACAGGGAGCCAGTGCAGGTCTCTCAGGTGGGGTGTGATGTGGCTGCATCGGGGGATGTCGAGGATAAGACATGCAGAGGCGTTTTGGATGCGTTGCAGCCGTCTCAGTAGCTTAGCCGTCGTTCCTGCGTAGAGGGCGTTTCCGTAGTCCAGCCTGCTGGTGACGAGGGCCTGGGTGACTGTTTTTCTTGTTTCGGTGGGGATCCACTTGAAGATCCTGCGGAGCATTCGGAGGATGTTGAAGCAGGATGAGGAAACGGCGTTGACCTGCTTAGTCATGGAGAGGGTGGGGTCGAGGATGACCCCTAGGTTGCGTACGTGGTCGGTGGGTGGCGGGGCTGTTCCCAGTGATGTTGGCCACCAGGAGTCGTCCCAGGCTGAAGGGTTGGAACCAAGGATGAGGACCTCCGTCTTGTCCGAGTTCAGCTTCAGGCAGCTGGTCCTCATCCATTCGGCGACGGCCTTCATTCCTTCGTGGAGGTGGGCTTTGGCGGTGTGAGGGTCTTTGGTGAGGGAGAGGATCAGCTGGGTGTCGTCACTCACTGATCTCTTCCCATATATGAAGACTCTTCTTCATTTTCCTACCAAACACCCTCCACTGAAACTCTTTTCTTGCTCGATGAAGTCCCGCACACCGTCTTTTGTCACCTGTACACCGTTCTCCCCCCTCGAGGGAATGGATATGCCCACATTTGACTCTCCACCTCCTAAGATACCTCCTATGCCCTCCAACCTGTCCTAAATTGGCAACCATGCTGTAATACCTTCCCCACACCATCCAATATTCATGTAGGGTGGGTGGGTGGACACAGAAATCTTCTTTTAAACCCCCTAATCTCACAGCAGTGCTCAGAGTCAGGAAGAGGCTGGACACGCCCTTCCTGACTCTTTATATATCTCTAACTCTAGGCCTCCCATTCCCACAAAGCAACCTATCCCACCCATGTCCTGTTTCCACACGAAACTCCCTGGTGGAAGACTAGTCTGCAACGGTACTTCCCTCGGGGGCCATCATCGTGCAATAAAAGCACTCCATATCCATGATTTAGCATAATAGGCCATTTATTAAGACACAGTTGCAAACACTTAATTTGAACTTTAATAAACATTTAAAGAATAACATCAAACTTTGTAAATACGACACTCTCACGCCTCCTGTAACCACTCACACCAACCTTCCTCCCCAAGCCCTCATACCTTGTTTCATATTTCCCTCTTCCACTTTCTGAGCTCTTTCCATGTATCCAGACTCTCCTTCATTTTTCTACGAAACACTCTCCACTTGCTTGATGAAGTCCCACACACTGTCTTTTGTCACCTGTGCTCCATTCTCCCCCCCACCTGAGGGGCTGGATATTCCCACATGTGACTCTCCACCCCACAAGATATTGCCACACCAGAAAAACCCCGGAGAGCGTTTTACTGCACCCTCTTTCCACCAAACCTCGTCAACTGTGATCTCTCTTGCACTAGATATTCTTATGCCACTGCCAGCTCACCACAACCCACAACTCCATCATATAATACGCATTTCCCATTTGCAGAAGGTGCACTCCATCAGCTCAAAGAAGACACCTCTCCTCTTCTCTTATGCCCCCATGCGAGATCACCATAATGTTCCTTCCTATGCAAAAAACCCTCATGGCCCTGTTGAGTTTTCACCGAGCTTTATCAATGGCTGCATGTTTCCCCTCCATATCAGGTGCAGCACAAATTCTGTCCAGACTAGGCATGTCCCAGCAAAGTTGACTTTGATTGCCTCCAAATCCCTCTGCATATGCTGCTGCAGCGTAATCCTGATAACTGAACCAGATAATTTTCACCCAGATGAATCTAGAGCATGTCTGGGTCTCTGCGGAACCAGCCTCGCCAACCAAGGTAACAAGTTACCTCAGTGCATCCCCCCTTTACCCCACCATAGCACCTCATGCTGGCTGCTGTGCAGTCCCAAGTTTTGTCCCTATAATTGCTGATCTGCATACTTCGCTGCCTAGTGTGCAAGCAAATGGCCCATGATCCAGGTCTTGGTGCTTGGCCTGCTCACCCACCCCGCATGAGAAAAAAAAAGAATTATCTCTGGTGACATACCGAACCCCAATCACATCCTCTGGAAAAAGCCCCTTCACTTCCTCATATAGCGTTCACTGCACACGAACTCCACCTACCAATCCAACGGATCTGTCCCCAATCCCACCTCAGATGTGCCGCCACTGTCCCCACGCCAATCCGTAAGGAATGCATCCCAAAGACAGCAGGATCCTTCCCCAGGCGGCACAACACCATCCGCAGGACTGCCAAAAATTGAAAAAACATCACCCTGTTGCCGTCCTCATGACAAAAAACTGCCCTCTGCCACCGACCACGCCATACCTGAAATCAACAACGTTCCCGTAGAGGTCACACTTCCACACTCCCCCCTCACACAACCATTCCCACTTCCCTCTATTCGTCTGATCCATCTTTGAACGCAGCAACCAAATGCCCAACAGTCCCGGGTCCAAATCCACTTCCTCATGCAGCACCCCTGACTCTCGTGCAGACCCCAAAAACTCAGATACACGATAAGCTCCAAAGAACATCCAAATCATGCAAGGACGAAACACTGACACCTCAAAACTATCATAACAACATGCAGGTAACACTGTTAGTAACTTATGCAGCAACTCAAATGTAATAGCCCCGCAAGGCTGATCCCCCGCCCCATTCCTTACCCCACCCCTTCAGAACCCAACCCAGGATCTCATCCCTAGCAGGTTCGAAACACCAGTACAGCTTGCCATGGAATGAAACCCCCACCAACTTGCTCCCAATAGTTGTGGGCAATAAACCTTTGTCAATGCAGAACAAAACAAAACGCAACACTCTCCTTTCAGCTGACTGCTGATCCTGTGCCAACTCCTCCAGCAAACATCCCTTAAATGACCCAAACCTGCTCCTCCTGATAGACTCAGCCGATGATCCCTCAACCAGACCCACTACTCTCATTCCTCAAAGCCCAAATGTCCACAGGCAACGTTGTCTTGTCCTTCTCTCCTCTTGGCGCCGGTCTGTGAAAGCGATGCCCCTGCAAATAAGATAATGAGTCTGCTATATCATTCTGAACACCAGCTACATGCTTAGCTCTGAAAACAATGTTCAAACACTAGCAACTCAACATGAATCCATGCAGCAAACTCAGTATCCTCAAATCTCTAGACTTCTGTCTCAAATCCACCACTATCATTTAGTCCACATCAAATAACACTGTCCTGTTCGTCAACTCACTTTCAACAACGGGAAGAACTCCAAAAAGGCTATGCTAACACCCTGACTCAACCAGTGCACTGGCCAGCACTCTGCACACCACCTACCTAACCCTGGGCGTAGTACTACGCTACGCTCGCGGAGCGTGCATAGTTTGCGCGACTACGCGCTTGTCGCAGCCTAGGATCCTCAGGGTCGTATGTTGCTCGTTATGGTCCACCTCTCGATACCACCATGGTCTGATTTAGTATACAGACTCCATGGAGTGATCAAGCGGGGGAAGGGAAGGATGGGGACAGCGGGGAGGGAGACCTGTAAAACAATAACAATCAGGTAATGCACAATTATTACACACAACCTGGATATACTACTAGTTCACAGAATACTTAGTATCCTGTCTATATACCTGTAAAGAAAATATCTTTCGTTTTCTAGTCAGCATATAGTGGTTATCATGTCGCTGTACATACCTAAGGAAATGAAACAACACATTAACAATGCTGTTGCTCTGATTCACCCATACCTCTCTTCTGGTTCTCTTGGAACCTACCCAAAGATATGCTGTGTGGGGGCCTTACAGGGGTGCAGGGCTGACTTGAGTAATTTCAGTTGCCCCTGTAGTAAGACAATACAAAGAGGGCCACGGGCATAGGCATGTAAATATTCAGAGCAAGAAATACGAAGATCCTTATATTCAGGACAGAATCGTTATCCAACTCCAATCACTGATACTTCTCAGTATAATGTAGAATAACAGCTTGTTATACTTCCGCCTCCCTAATTGTGAGTCCAGAAGAAAAAGAAAATAATATCAAGTACCAACGCTCTATAGTCCTTATGTGCCGAAGACTCCCCTTGAAGGATAAATATAGAGCAACTCACAAGGATACTATAGGAGCACCTCTGTTCGTTATCACAGGTTGAACAAAGTAAATCATGCGAACTCCCAAGGATATAAACCACTCCCTAATGAGAGAACGCCGTCAAGGAATAGGAAAGGCAGCCGCCTCCCTTCTGAATGGCAAATGCAAAGTTAGGCAATGAAAACCCTCTGCTAGTACACAAGAACCAATGTGGGTCTTTTCGCTCTCCCGCACGAACCCGGAATGAGGTTCAGCCAACAGGATAGCGATAAGCTCAATCTGGAAACCAGAAGTGTGCCGCATCCGCTGAGCGGAAAGGAAATTGAGTAACAAGGAAAAGCGGTGCAATATTGCACCCTTACCAGACCTCGAGGACTCGGCATCTCAGCGGGAAGAGTAACCGGCACCCGCTGCTCCCTCTGAAGAGTCTAAATAACGTCCTTCCGGAAGCGCGATGACGTCATCAACGTGACCGTCGCATGGAATCCTGGGATTTGTGGTTCCAGTCACGGGCGTGTGCATTGTCAGTGTCTTCCCTGATGGAACCTGACAGTACATCCCCCTCCCGAACAACACTGACAGAGGCAAGGCTTCTGAGGGAAACGTTTGTGGAACAGGCGAACGTAACGAGGTGCATGAACCCCTGTAGCTGGTTCCCATGAATTTTCCTCGTTACCATAACCCTTCCAGGCAACCAGATACCACAACCTGGTGCAGTAAATCTTTGAGTCCAGGATACCCCTCACTTCATGCTCTGCCTCCCCATCCACCAGCACGGAAGTCGGCGTCTTCTTTACCCCGGAATGTGAGGGCTTTAGCAGGGAAACATGAAAGGCAGGATGGATGCGCAAGGAGGATGGCAAAGCTAATTTCACCACCACTGGATTGATCAATTTGATTATTCTATAGGGGCCGATGTATCGAGGATTAAAGATACTGTATCTCTTGAATCTTATGTTTTTTGTGGATAACCACACATACTCTCCTTGTTTGTATGTAGGCCCTTCTCATCTATGTTTATCCGCATAAGCTTTATACAGGATCTTCGATTTCTGTAACTCCTTACGAGCTTGCTGTAGTGTTTTTTGGATGTGACTTATCCGTTCCTGTACCTCTGGCACAGATCCCTGGCCCACAGGAGGCTGGAAGGGGGTGAAACAAGGGTGATACCCATAAGTGCAGTGAAAAGGTGTGTGTTTAGTAGAGCTGTGAAACGCGCTGTTGTACGCTACTTCCGCCAACCACAGGCTGTCTACCCACTCCTCAGTAGTGACATCCACAAAACATCTAAGATACTGTTTCAATGTCTGATTGATTCTTTCTGTCTGCCCATCGGTCTGGGGATGGAAGCTGGTAGACAGGTTAGAGGTGATCTGCAGCGCCGAACACCACTTCTTCCAAAAGTTAGCAGTGAATTGGGTTCCCCTGTCTGACACTACCACTTGAGGAAGTCCATGTAATCTCACTATGTTTTTTAACAGGGTTTGTGCCAGCTCGCCCGCCGTAGGTATCTTTTTGCAGGCAATGAAGTGGGCTAGCTTAGTCAAATAATCCACCACTACGAGAATGACTGTATGTCCCTTGTCTGGAGGCATCCCTACCACGAAATCAAGCGAAATCCTTTCCCACGGTTGGGCCGGGGTAGGGAGAGGCTGTAAAAGCCCTACAGGTCTGGTGTGTGTCGTCTTCATCTGGCAACAGACTGTGCATTCGCCAACCCACACTTTTATGTCTCTTTTGATGGTGGGCCACCAAAACTGACGGAGTACCCGTTCAGTGGTTTTCTCGACTCCATTGTGCCCAGCACTGGGTAAAGTATGACACCAGTAGAACACTTGTTTCCTTAAGGAAGAGATAGGCAACAGCAACTGGTTCCCACGCACCGGAAGACCATCCTTCACAGTCCAGTCTTTGTTCCTCTCCAACCATACCTTCCATTTGTCAAGAGCCATGTTATGTTTGATGCTCCTAAGAAACCTTTCCGTGACTGTGGCACATATCACATTCTGAGGATTCACAATGGCATTCACTGGAAGGACATCAGGGGTAGTCGGGGTGGTTTGGCGACTCAATGCGTCAGCTTTTTTGTTTTCGCTCCCGGGGCGAAACGTCACAAGGAAGCTGTACTCCGCAAAGAACAGCATCCAGCGTAGCTGTCGAGGTGTTAGATGTCTAGCAGCTGTCATGAACTGGAGGTTGCGATGGTCGGTGTAAACCGTGATTACGTGTTTGGATCCCATTAAATACTGTCTCCACTCTTGGAAAGCGTTCTTTATGGCCAACAGCTCCTTCTCTGCAATGGTATAATTGCGCTCAGCGGAATTGAGTTTCCTGGACATAAAAGCCACTGGGTGTAGTTGGCCTGTATATAGGGCGCGTTGAGAAAGCACAGCCCCTACCGCATATTCGGATGCGTCTGCCTCCACTATGTATGGCTGATCGGGATCAGCATGTCGCAATACCGGGGCGGATACAAATGCGTTCTTTAGTGCCTCGAAGCCTTGTTGAGCCTCCTCCATCCAACAAAACACTATGTTCTTCTGTAACAGGCGTGTAAGCGGAGCGGCCAGTTTGGAAAAACAATCAATGAATCTGCGGTAAAAGTTCGCGAACCCCAGGAAGCATTGTATATCGCGAACCGTCGTGGGAGTAGGCCATTCCTTTACTGCCTGTACTTTACGTTCGGACATTTCCTGACCCCAAGGCGTCAGCATTACACCTAGAAATTCCACTGTGGTGACGCTGAATTCACATTTACTGATCTTACAGTATAATTGATGTCTTCTCAATGTTTGTAGAATGGTGCGTACGTGTGTACCATGGATCTCTGTGTTGGACGAGTAGATCAGAATGTCGTCAATATAGACCACCACAAAAAGATCAAGAAATTCTCTTAGCACATCATTGAGGAAGTACTGGAAGGCGGCTGGCGCATTGCATAAGCCGAAAGGCATCACCAGATATTCATAGAGGCCAAAGCGTGTTTTGAATGCCGTCTTCCATTCGTCGCCCTGTCTCATCCGTACCAGTTGGTAGGCCCTCTTTAAGTCCAGATGGGTGTAGATGACTGCCCTTTTTACCTGTTCCAGTAAAACATTAATGAGAGGCAACAGATACCGATTTTTTACAGTGATGGCATTGAGTGAACGAAAGTCCACACATGCGCGTAATTCTCCGTTGGCCTTAGGTATGAAGAATAACGGAGAGGCAGCAGGCGATTTGGAAACTCTGATGAAGCCCAACGCCAGGTATTTGTCCAAATAGTCACGGAGATGGATGTTTTCCGGTTCAGTTAATGCATACACTCTCCCTGATGGTATGACAGCCCCGGGTAGTAGGTCAATTTGGCAATCGTATTGCCTGTGTGGTGGTAACTTTTCTGCCATCGTTTCGTTGAAGACAGCTGCAAATTCTTTGTATTCGTCAGGTAACAATACTGGGTGTTCGGCCGATGTAGCTATATGATGTCTTCCTGCCAAGGTTGTAGCCGGATTATTCTTTTCTTGAAGGCAGTGTCGTACGCAATACTCCGATAAGAAGGAAACGGTTCTTTCCACCCAATCCACCTGGGGATAATGTTTCCTCAGCCAGGGTAATCCCAAAATGACACCGTACTGTGGTGCTTGTATGACGTTGAACACTAACTTTTCCTGATGATCAGGGCCGTGTAGAACATCCAAATCTTCCGTGCAAAACCGAATAGGACCAGCATCCAAACGTCTTCCGTCCACCGCATATACTGCTTCAGGGAGTTCTTTCTCTCGCAAATTAAGTCCCAGGGCAATAGCTTGTTCCTGATCTATGAAGCAGCCTGTTGCTCCCGAATCCAACATCGCTTGTACCGGACGCCATTCATCGTGGATAAGGAAAGTAATGTCCAAGAATAAATGGTCAGTTTTACACAGGGGGTCTTTATCTAAAGAAGGGATGTAAGAATGGCTTGAAGAGGTCCCTTCGGTGATCCTCAAGCTCGGTCGTTTCCCGCAAAGGACGTGGAGGCTATTGGCAACATCTTTCTATTATCTGTGCGAGGATACTTTGATCTCAGTGTGCACTCTCTAATGAAATGTCCCTTTTTGCCACAATAAATACATAACCCCTTCTTCCTTCTGTAATCTCTCTCATCCAGGGTAAGTGCGGAACGCATGGCACCTATTTCCATGGGCTCTGCTTTGGTGGTTGTTTGACCATCGGATTGACGGGGTGCCTCAAACCGAGCTGGCATACGCTCTCTTCTTTTGTGTTCTCCTTTGCGTTCATTGAGCCTATGATCTAATCTTAACACCAGACTTATCAAGTCTTCACAAGACACTGGTTGAGGGTCTATTTGTGCCAGGATGTCTTTCATCTCTTCTCTCAGCCCTTGATGAAAGATAGCCACCTGTTTAGCCTCGGGCCACTCCGTCTCCGTTATGAGCCTACGAAAGTCATTAAGATACGCGATAAGGTCCCGGTTTCCTTGTCTTAGTTCCAACAAATCCCTGTCAGCTGAGAGAGTGGCAGATCTGCGGTTGAAAGTCTTTTCAAATTCCCTAATAAAGGAGTCCCAGTCATATAATAACGGGTTGTCTCTTTTCACTAAAGGCACAGCCCACTGTGCAGCATCCCCTGCCAGGTAAGAGATGAGAAAAGCGACCTTAGCGTGGTTGGTTGTAAATGCCTTGACCTTGCAGGAGAAATGCAGCATCACCTGCGTCATGAACACCTGTACCTTACTACTCTCCCCGTGGAATCTCTCTGGGGTGGCCAAGGGAATGGGTGTAGGTACCTCTACTACCAACGGTGCAGTGTGTGTTGCCTGCACTGTGCCTGCATTAAAGGGGTTTCTTTGCATCCTGTCTACTAAGGCCTGTAAGGTGGCTGTTTCGGCCCTACAGGCCGTGAGTTATGTCTGCACTAAGACCAATGCGGCCATAATGTCTTCCAAAGTGGCCATATTCAACTTGCAACCGGGAGGATTTAAATACGTGGGCTGGTTACTCTGTCGCAGCCTAGGATCCTCAGGGTTGTATGTTGCTCGTTATGGTCCACCTCTCGATACCACCATGGTCTGATTTAGTATACAGACTCCATGGAGTGATCAAGCGGGGGAAGGGAAGGATGGGTGCAGCGGGGAGGGAGACCTGTAAAACAATAACAATCAGGTAATGCACAATTATTACACACAACCTGGATATACTACTAGTTCACAGAATACTTAGTATCCTGTCTATATACCTGTAAAGAAAATATCTTTCGTTTTCTAGTCAGCATATAGTGGTTATCATGTCGCTGTACATATCTAAGGAAATGAAACAACACATTAACAATGCTGTTGCTCTGATTCACCCATACCTCTCTTCTGGTTCTCTTGGAACCTACCCAAAGATATGCTGTGTGGGGGCCTTACAGGGGTGCAGGGCTGACTTGAGTAATTTCAGTTGCCCCTGTAGTAAGACAATACAAAGAGGGCCACGGGCATAGGCATGTAAATATTCAGAGCAAGAAATACGAAGATCCTTATATTCAGGACAGAATCGTTATCCAACTCCAGTCACTGATACTTCTCAGTATAATGTAGAATAACAGCTTGTTATACTTCCGCCTCACTAATTGTGAGTTCAGAAGAAAAAGAAAATAATATCAAGTACCAACGAACTATATTCCTTATGTGCCGAAGACTCCCCTTGAAGGATAAATATAGAGCAACTCACAAGGATACTATAGGAGCACTACTGTTCGTTATCACAGGTTGGACAAAGTAAATCATGCGAACTCCCAAGGATATAAACCACTCCCTAATGAGAGAATGCCGTCAAGGAATAGGAAAGGCAGCCGCCTCCCTTCTGAATGGCAAATGCAAAGTTAGGCAATGAAAACCCTCTGCTAGTACACAAGAACCAATGTGGGTCTTTTCCGCTCTCCCGCACGAACCCGGAATGAGGTTCAGCCAACGGGATAGCGATAAGCTCAATCTGGAAACCAGAAGTATGCCGCATCCGCTGAGCGGAAAGGAAATTGAGTAACAAGGAAAAGCGGTGCAATATTGCACCCTTACCAGGCCTCGAGGACTCGGCGTCTCAGCGGGAAGAGTAACTGGCTGCCGCTGCTCCCTCTGAAGAGTCTAAATAACGTCCTTCCGGAAGAGGGATGACGTCATCAACGTGACCGTCGCATGGAATCCTGGGATTTGTGGTTCCAGTCACGGGCGTGTGCATTGTCAGTGTCTTCCCTGATGGAACCTGACAGCGCTACGCGAATTGCACGTAGCACAGTGCAAAAACGTGTAGCAGGCATTTTTTGCTTGCTCGCGGTCCTCAACGTCAAGTTGGCGACCGCGAGCGAGTAAAATCAACATCCCGGCGAGACTTTTTCCTCGTTCGCGATCAGCAACATCAAGTTGCCGATCGCGAGCGTGGAAAATAAACCTCCTGGCGAGATTCTCAACGCGGGGAGGTCAGGTTTCTCATTGCGAGTGGTCGCGTATGCTCGTGACAGCTCGCGATGAGAAACTACCAGTCCGCGTTGAGAAAGCTGCTGCTCGAGTACAAATCTACTCGAGCGGCAGAAAACGACCGCTTGCACTGTGCAAGATGCCGTTTGCAATGATTGCACAGTGCGGACAAGCATCCGGCACTGTGCAATCAGTGCGAACAGCATTTCCCTACCGCACTACGCAGTTCGCGTAGCTTGCGTAGTGCGAAGTGCACTTCGCGTAGCTACGCGTAGCGCTACTACGCAAACTACGCGCAGGGTTACACCTACCATCCCAAAACAGACCAAAACCCTGAGCGCCTGATGCATCTGGAAATATTTGCACTTACCAGACTGTTCTCACCCAAAAAAACACATGGATATTCCATTTAAGTCATCCAAAAAGGTCCGCCAGACACCAAGGTCAGCCCTGACAGCCAACAAGATCCACACCCAGTGATGATACAACACTGCCCCAGGCATGGGAATGCCCAAAACGCCTGCAAAAAGTCCAGCCCACCCGCACTACTCGACATGCAAAATGGAAAAAACCAAGCAACTTTACAATGTACACCCAACTCATTTTTCCTTTCGCCGATCACTTCTAACAGGAAACCTTGAATCTCAACTACCTTTGCCTGAGGCAAACTCGCCACCAGATGTGCAGTAGCCAACTCAATGTGCAGTAAAAGTCAAAACCTCACTAGGATCCTCCATCTTCTCCGGAGCCAAAGGCACCACAAAAAACTGCACCATGGATTGAAAATGCTGAAGTACCCTGAGGTAGTCCCCAGATTTCCTCTTGCCCACAAACAGAAAATCGTCCAAATAGTGAGACACCTCCCAATGACCGCTAGATTTAGTGAATTGATTTTACTGATCATGTAAATAGACTTACCTACTCCACATTTAACACCCTTAGAATAATTTTAAAAGTTCTGCCTTTCATACCAGCTAATCTGCAAAAGACATTAGTTACCTCGCTAATCTTATCCAAATTAGATTTTTGCAACAGTCTGCATTTGACCACTCATAAGTACAACATAAATAAACTTCAGGTCTTGCAAAACACTGCGGCTAGACTTTTGTTGAAAATACGCAAATTCTATTCAGTATCACAAGATCTGAAAAAGCTGCACTGGCTTCCGGTTAAAAAAAGAATCACCTTTAAGGTGTTGTGTTTAACCTATAAGGCAGGTCATAATCTTGGTCCTGACTTTCTGATTCAAAGTTTTAAACAGTATGTCCCTGTTTGAAAGCTTCGCTCAGACACTGCAAACCTATTGGTAAAGCCTAGATTCAGACAAGTACGATGGGGCGGAAAAAGCATCGTGCTGGAAGCATCCAAAGTATGGAATACACTTCCTCTCAGTATAAAAAAAGCATCCAGTCTCCTTGCTTTTAGGAAGGCTGTAAAGACATGGCTATTTAGGTCTCGGTAACTCTCATGATATTCCTAGTCTTGACACTCGCAGCCGATACGGTACAGTGCTTAGTCGCCTCCGGGCAGTAACACGCTTTATAAATCTGGTTAACATAACATGAAAGCCTATTGCAAGAATCTGCTAAAGGCTTCAAACAAGGCACAGGAAATGGCTCATCTCATCTTCAAAACCTTGTCTATATAGATGGCACCTGCAAACTGCATACCCAGTAGAGAAAAATCAGAGGGGTGTATCGGCAGCATAAAAAATGCAGACTTAATTTAGCATTTTGCCAGTTCGGCTCCTTGACCACACTGCCGCACCAGATGAATAGTGTCATCAACTGATGCATACAGCACCCTTGTGTTATCCTCAGCAACATAGTCATTCACCGAAGCTCCCTCAGGCCATGACAGGTGATGTATCAAACGAAATTCCCCTGCTGCTTTTTTAGGTACCACCCCCAGTGGTAAAATCATCAAGTCCAGAATGTGCCACTCATTTCCTGCCCAAAATTGGTCAAAATAGAAGCTTCTGAGCAAGAGGAAAAGTCTGTAAAAATGGCAATTTTAGTCACTGTGAGGCTTTAAAAAAAAGTTATTCAACATGAGGCACGATCCAAATGACATTTTGAATCATTTTTGTACAGTACAAAAAATCAATTTTCTGATGTAAAAAGATGACCCCGGACCTGTTGAGCTTTCTCCAGATGGTCAGTAATGGTGATTTTTGAATTTTTAATCTTTTGACAGTAAATGATTGTTGGATATGAATTATCACATTTTGAACTAAAAAAAGTGTGTTTAGAGCCATTTTCCTGCTCGAAATCGGTTAAAATAGAAGCGTCTGAGTAGGAGGAAACTTCTGTAAAAATGGCAATTTTGGTCACTGTGAGGCTTTCAAAAAGTGGTTATGCAACATGAGGAATAAACCGATTGACATTGTGAATCATTTTTTGTACAGTCCAAAAAAATTAATTTTCTGATGAAAAACGATGAGCCCAAAGCTGTCGAACTTTCTCCAGATGGTCAGTAATGGTGATTTTTTAATGTTTAATCTTTTGACTGTAAATTACTATTGCATGTAAATTATCACTTTTGGAACTAAAATAACTGTGTTTAGAGTCATTTTCCTGTCCCAAATTGGTCAAAATAGAAGCTTCTGAGTAGGAGGAAAAGTCTGTAAAAATGGCAATTTTGGTCACTGTGAGGCCTTAAAAGGTGGTTATTCAATATGAGGCATGATCCAATTGACATTTTGAATAATTTTTTGTACTGTCCAAAAAATCTATTTTCTGATGAAAAATGATGACCCCGGTCCTGTCGAACTTTCTCCAGATGCTCAGTAATGGTGATTTTTTAATGTTTAATCTTTTGACAGTAAATGACTGTTGGATATGAATTATCACATTTTGAACTCAAAAAAAGTGTGTTTAGAGCCATTTTCCTGCTCGAAATCAGTTAAAATAGAAGCTTCTGAGTAGGAGGAAACATCTGTAAAAATGGCAATTTTGGTCACTGTGAGGCTTTCAAAAAGTGGTTATGCAACATGAGGAATAAACCAACTGACATTTTGAATCATTTTTTGTACAGTCCAAAAAAATCAATTTTCTGAAGAAATATGATGACCCCAGTCCTGTCGAACTTTCTCCAGATGCTCAGTAATGATGATTTTTTAATGTTTAATCTTTTGACAGTAAATGACTGTTGGATATGAATTATCACTTTTGGAACTAAAATAAGTGTGTTTAGAGTCATCTTCCTGCCCGAAATTGGTTAAAATAGAAGCTTCTGAGTAGGAGGAAATGTCTGTAAAAATGGTAATTTTGGTCACTGTGACGCTTTAAAAAGTGGTTATTCAACATGAGGCATGATCCAATTGATATTTTGAATAATTTTTTGTACAGTGAAATAAATCAATTTTCTGATGAAAAACAATGACCCAGGACCTGTCGAACTTTCTCCAGATGGTCAGTAATGGTGATTTTTTAATGTTTAATCTTTTGACTCTAAATGACTATTGCATGTGAACTATAACTTTTGGAACTAAAATAACTGTGTTTAGATTCATTTTACTGTCCGAAATTAGTCAAAATAGAAGCTTCTGAGTCGGAGGAAAAGTCTGTAAAAATGTCAATTTTGGTCACTGTGAGGCTTTAAAAAGTGGTTATTCAACATGAGGCACGATCCAATTGACATTTTGAATCATGTTTTGTACAGTCCAAAAAAATCAATTTTCTGATGAAAAACGATGACCCCGGACCTGTCGAAATTTCTCCAGATGGTCAGTAATGGTGATTTTTTAATGTTTAATCTTTTGACTGTAAATTACTATTGCATGTGAATTATCACTTTTGGAACTAAAGTAACTGTCCATAGAGTAACCCTGTGCATTAAAATCCGCTCCGCTTGCGGATTTTTGGCAACTCCGCGTTCCGCGTAGAACGCGGAGTTACCGAAAACTCCGCGATCCGCTGCAGAGCGGAGTTTTTTTCTTGTTCGCGCTTACAAAATGTGTTTTTTCCGCGCACGCGGTAGCGACTAACCGGGATCCTGTGTTTGCCGACAAGATTTCCTATCCGTTCACGTGCACCACAAGATTTTGGTAGCCGGCCGCATGATCCCACGAGAGTGTGCGTTCGCGAACACGTCATTTGGACGCGCCATCGGACATCCGGCGGAAGTTCAGTGAAGATCGCTATGCCGAACACGCAGAATTTGCAATCTGGAGAAAAATATCTCTCGAACAGCATAAAACCTTCTTAAAAATGATGATTTGGATGAAAAAAACTCCTCAGATTGACATTTGGCTGTACTTATTTGTGCAAGGAGTCCTTTTTCTTGTTTTACTTTATTTTTTAAGGGGAAGGAAGTGCCCCAGAGTCTCCAACTTCCTGTTCCTGTCCAGCAGGCTCCTCCCAGTGCTTTGTCCATGCCCTGTTCACTTTTCATTTGGATTTGGAGCTGGAAAGATCACTCTTTGTGCCTGCTGCATCATATATCATTGGATTTGAGGACTTTTGGATTTGAGATTTTACAAGTAAGTTGGAGAATTAGTGTTGTTTGTTTGATTGGGGCATTGCACCTACAGTTTTGTGTACTTTTCATCGTTTTTTTAAAATGTATTGTTGTGGGTGGTCTGTAGTTTCAATAGGGGCCTAGTTGTTTTTCTTGTATGTAATTTTTCTACTAGTTTTGTTTTATACAGGAAACATGTTGCAAAGTTCACTACATTTTCTCTAACTTTTGCAATCAATTTGCAATATTTATTTAATTCACTAGCCCAGTAGTCTGGCCCAATAAATAGGCCTTTCAGCCAGTAGGCCCAGAGCTACACATGGGTGCATGAAACAACTGTTTCTGTGGTGTCTGTTGAATTTAAACATCATTTAGGGCATGGATGGCATTAAATTGAATTGCAAAAAGTCTTTTTTGGGGGGTATTTCACTTTTTTGGTGTGTGTTAAATAAATGCCTTTGTTGGATGTGTGTGTGTGGTGTGGTTGTTGTGTAACTTGCAAACATTTTTTAGCCCTTTGGATTTTCGTTTTTTCAATTTTGCATTAAAGCTGTGTTGTTTAGCATGCCTCCTTTGTCTGGCCATATAATAGGCCTGCTTGAGTTCATTGTTTTACAGGCCTCCTGCTTGTTGTGACTGTGAGTGACCATGTGGCTGGTGGCCATTTTGTGGTGATACATTTTTAGTAGTGTGCTGCTTTTGCCATATAGGCCTGCATGTCTTTCCTTTGTTCCTCTTGGCTTATGCTTCTGTTGTTGTGGCCTGGCAATGTGGCTGGTGGCCATTTTGTGAAGCCAGGCAGTGTGCTTTTGCAATAGGCCTGTATTGTCTGTCTTCCCTTTCTTGTTGTTGTGGGTGGCCTGGCCATGTGGCTGGCGGCCATTTTGTGAAGCCAGGCAGTGTGCTTTTGCCATAGGCCTGCATTGTCTGTCTTCCCTTTCTTGTTGTTGTGGGTGGCCTGGCCATGTGGCTGGTGGCCATTTTGTGAAGTCAGGCAGTGTGCTTTTGCCATAGGCCTGCATTGTCTGTCTTCCCTTTCTTGTTGTTGTGGGTGGCCTGGCCATGTGGCTGGTGGCCATTTTGTGGAGCCAGCCAGTGTGCTTTTTGCCATAGGCCTGCAAGCTTGTGGCCTAGTCTGCCAATAGGCCTTTCAGCCAGTAGGCCCAGAGCTACTCATGGGTGCATGAAACAACTGTTTCTTTGGTGTCTGTTGAATTTAAACATCATTTAGGGCATGAATGGCATTGGATTGAATTGCAAAATGTGTTTTTTTGGGGGTATTTCACTTTTTTGGATGTGTGTTAAATAAATGCCTTTGTTGGATGTGTATGTGGTGTGGTTGTTGTGTAACTTGCAAACCTTTTTTAGCCCTGTGGATTTTTGTTTTTGCATTTTTGCATTAAAGCTGTGTTGTTTAGCAAGCATGCCTCCTTTGTCTGGCCATATAATACAGGCCTGCTTGAGTTCATTGTTTTCCAGGCCTCCTGCTTGTTGTGACTGTGAGTGACCATGTGGCTGGTGGCCATTTTGTGGGGGTACTTTAGTAGTGTGCTGCTTTTGCCATATAGTCCTGCATGTCTTTCCTTTGTTCCTCTTGGCTTATGCTTCTTGTTGTTGTGGCCTGGCCATGTGGCTGGCGGCCATTTTGTGAAGCCAGGCAGTATGCTTTTGCCATAGGCCTGCATTGTCTGTCTTCCCTTTCTTGTTGTGGGTGGCCTGGCCATGTGGCTGGTGGCCATTTTGTGAAGCCAGACAGTGTGCTTTTGCCATAGGCCTGCATTGTCTGTCTTCCCTTTCTTGTTGTTGTGGGTGGCCTGGCCATGTGTCTGCCTGGCGGCCATTTTGTGAAGCCAGGCAGTGTGCTTTTTTGCCATAGGCCTGCATTGTCTGTCTTCCCTTTCTTGTTGTTGTGGGTGGCCTGGCCATGTGGCTGGCGGCCATTTTGTGAAGCCAGGCAGTGTGCTTTTGCCATAGGCCTGTAAGCTTGTGGCCTAGTCTGCCAATAGGTCTTTCAGCCATTAGGCCCAGAGCTACTCATGGGTGCATGAAACAACTGTTTCTGTGGTGTCTGTTGAATTTAAACATCATTTAGGGCATGGATGGCATTGGATTGAATTGCAAAATGTGTTTTTTTGGGGTATTTCACTTTCTTTGGTGTGTGTTAAATAAATGCCTCTGTTGGATGTGTGTGTGGTGTGTTTGTACTTGTGTTGTGTAACTTTCCAACCTTTTTTAGCCCTGTGTATTTTTGTTTTTGCATTTTTGCATTAAAGCTGTGTTGTTTAGCAAGCATGCCTCCTTTGTTTGGCCATAAAATACAGGCCTGCTTGAGTTCATTGTTTTCCAGGCCTCCTGCTTGTTGTGACTGTGAGCGACCGTGTGGCTGGTGGCCA
Organism: Calotriton arnoldi; assembly: GCA_963921515.1. NCBI lineage: Eukaryota > Metazoa > Chordata > Amphibia > Caudata > Salamandridae > Calotriton > Calotriton arnoldi. The sequence goes on along the minus strand of CAWUFW010016974.1, from coordinate 80,607 downwards.
TTTTCTGGTGGTAGTTTAATAGTGTGCTGCTTTTGCCATATAGGCCTGCATGTCTTTCCTTTGTTCCTCTTGGCTTACTGCTTCCATCCCCTTTGCCAGCTGCAGCTCCCTGAATGACGTGATGCGCAAATTAATGCCAAACAGGTTCCACTTCCATTACATTTGTATTTTTGCTTTTGTTCTTCTTTCCTATCCTTCCTGAGTGTACACAGTATACCATGAAAGTCCTTGTTGTCAAAGTCTCACAAATGGCTACACTGTTGTTATTTTTTTAATAACTGAGTTAATAAAATTTAATAATATAACACTAACAAGTGTGACCACCACACACTAAGTTATATATTATATTTGTTTGTTTGTACTACTAGTATTAATTGAACCACAACAACAAATGCAACATTTCACTGATGTTCTTCTGGCTTCTTTGCTTTTAGGTGCACAAAAGACTGAGGACTCAGGAGGAAGCGTCATAATCACACATTGTACTGCCAGACAGAAGTCCTGCAGCGCATGACGTCACGTGACGTGTGACCACAGACATCTCTGCAACTTGTGCAACTGCGTCCTGCTGACATCCGAAGAAGATGGCCCCAAAGAAAGGTACCAGGTCCTCCAGTAGCAAGAAAGTTGCCAGTGAGAAGAAGGAACAGAAGAAGGAAGAAGTGGCACTTCCCAAGACTGGTGTGCCGCCCAGGATGTTTTTTGGGAAACAAAAAATTAATCCTGCAGCAGCGGTGTCCGGGGAGCAAGCTGGGAGCAGCACCTCTGCATCAGTGGGCCACCCTCACCACCCTAGGCCCAAGCCCATGAGTGTCGCAGAGGCAGCTAGTCTAATTGCGCAAACGCCAACGAGCAGTGATGTTGAAATTGACTTATCGTTATCGCAAAGTAGTACCCAATCAACGCAGGAGGAAACTCAGCAGATAAGTGGGCAACAACAGCCGCGACAACAGCCACAACAACAGCCGCAACAACAGCCGCAACCACCGCCCACAATAGTAGTTGTTCCTCCTGAAGTAGGGGCAGTTCAGGAAATCGAGCTTCCTGCAGAGAAAGAAGAGCAAGCCACTCTTTCAGGAGATCCATTGTCTTCCAGATCCCCAGCAAGGAAAAGGAGGGTTAGTCCATCAACTTCTTCTTCAAGCCCCCTTCTGATGATCTAGATGCCACTTTGAGCCACCAGCTCAGTCTGAGAGTGAGGCACACCACGAGACAAGGCTAGGGAAAAGGAAGGTACCAGAAAGCCTTAGAGTTATGGAGGTAGATGTAGAAGAGGAGGATGATGACGAGCCAGTCATCATGAACATCACTCCTACCCATTGGAGATGGAGACCGACATTATCCCATCCTAAATTGCTGTGAGGGATGTGGCATGGATACCACCAACACAGGTAACACCAACACCACCTCCAGCTTCCATTATTGCATTTGCAAAGGCCCGGCAGGAACTTACATCCAGCACAACCACCACCTCAGTAGGTAGTGGTACTGCACAGAGTCAAATTCCAGGCACACCCTCCAGTTCATCCGGCCTTGCAAGTGGCACCTCCAGCAGCGCAAGAAAGTTCACCTCCCGAGTTTGGGACTTCTTTTCGGTTAGCAGTAAGGAGAAGAAAGTTGCTATATGCTCAATTTGTCGACAAAGTGTTAGTCGGGGTAAGCTTGGTACAAACTATGGTACCGGAGGCCAAACAACCCATCTGAAAAAGCACCACATGATCCAGTGGGAGGCGCACCTTAGCTGCCAAAAAAGTAAGACTGCACCCATTGCTGTTGGTGGGGATGAAGAAGTAGAAGAAGACATGATCGCGGTGGAAGGTGAACAAGAGGGAGACATTTTCTATGGTACACAAAGTAGCCCTGTCCCCAGCAGTGCAGTGGTACCACTACCCCCCACATCATCATCATCCTCAGCAACATCTCAGTGGCACCGTAGTAAGAGTCAGGCTGAGACACCAAAGCAACAGAGTACCGCAATGAAAAAAAGTGCGTCGTTGAGCCTAACAACATCTGTGTTCAAGAAGTCACCTGCATCAGCGGCACCAGAAAGGAAAAAAATCTGGCCTACCATTGTCAGCATGCTTAGGTCGGAGGGGCAGTACAAACGAAACCACCCAACGGCACATTTGTACAATGCGCAGCTGGCGAAAATGTTAGCGCTGGACCTTCTCCCTTTTTCTTTTGTGGAAGGGGTGGGTTTTCTGGAATTTGTGACAACCATCTGCCCAAAATGGAAGGTTCCCAGCCGGTCCTATTTCGCCAGAGTTGCTGTTCCAGCACTACATCATGACGTGCTGGAATTGCTTGGACAAGCTTTGCAGCAGAGTTCTGTTCACACTATCCACCTGACAACAGACATGTGGACCAGTTGCCAAGCCACTGATTACATGTGCATCACTGCACACTGGATCTCTTTTGTGGGGGTTAGAGAAAAGATATCTGCAGCACGTGTTGTTGACACTGCTGAGATTTTTAATGCCACTCGTAAACATGCAACTGTAGCCATGATCGCCATGGAGAAATCTCATTCTGCTGCAAACATTTTGGAAGAGTTTAACAGCAAGTTCTTTGAACGGCTGCACCCAAGAGGGCTTAACATTGGTTTTGTTGCCACGGACAATGGCAGTAATATAGTTAAGGCCATGGGCGATGGTGGCTATTTCAGGGTCCTGTGTTTGGCGCACTGTATTAACATCATTGTTCAAGACTTTCTGAAAAAAGAATACTGAGTCAGCAACTTAATGACCACCTGCAGAAGAATATGCACACATTTCAGCCATTCTTTTACAGCCCGGAAGCAGCTGAGGATCATTCAACGTGAGCATAGAGTGCCAGTCAAAGCATTCATCCAGGAGGTGCCAACACGTTGGAACTCAACTTATTACATGCTTGAACATTTGTTTGAGCAGTACAGACCAATCAATGACTATGTCATGCAAAGACTAGGGGATGCTACTGTGAAAGGCATGACCGTTGAGATGGACCAATGGGGCCTAGTTAAATGCCTGACAGAGATGCTACTTCCTTTCGAGCTCTTCACACGTGAAGTCAGCAAGGAGGACTGTACTATGGGCCAAGCTATCCCATTGTTGCACATGCTAGAGCAACAGCTGAAGGCGGTGTCTGACACATAGGCAGCTGTGCAGGAAAAAATTGAAGCATATGAGTTGGTGGAGAGCTTAGCCCTTCGCTTAGCTGAAAATACAAGGGTGCAAACTAAGATTGTGTCAGAAAAACATTACATTTCTGCCACAATTCTGGATCCACGGTACAAATCAGTACTGAACACTAAGACATTGATTCCTTTTTCAGACGTGGATGTTGCCAAGTACAAAACTTGGATAGCTGCGGTAGCCAGTGACTTTGAAAAAGAACGGCTGGTAATTAAAGCCACACTACTCGTGCCCACAACAAGTACTGCAGGGCATCCGGCATCAAGTTCAACTTCAGAGCCTGAGGGCAGTGCGTTTGGCTCACAGCAGTCACCAACACTATCAACAACAGCAAGAACAGGATCATCAGCCCCAGTATTGGTATCTACAGCAAGGGCTTGTTAGGTTCAGTGCTGATGCAAAGGCAAAAGAGGCCCAGCAAAGCGGAGCACCCCTGAGCATTGAGTGGATGGTCCAGGCCTATCTGGATGACCCAACAGAGGTCTACATTGATCAAAACCTATTGGTGTATTGGTATGGGAAAAGGCGCCAATGGCCAGTCCTCAGCACGCTGGCGATAAACTATCTGGCTTGCCCTGTCGCAAGTGTCTCTTCTGAGCGTGTTTTCAGTGCTGCTGGTGCCATTGTAACAGTGAAAAGGACCAGTCTCTCGCCCAAAAACGTGGAGATGTAAACCATGATCAAAATGAATCAGCACTTTATACCACCGGATTACAAAATACGTGAATCACAGCAGGAAGATGAGGACAGCGACTTAGGTGACGGAAGTAGTGTGTTAGATGACCTACTACTAGTTGAACCACCAGAGTTTGAGGACGAGCTCTACTACCCTGATAACTAGGCTTTCAACTTGTTACTTTCTTTCTTCCTTATTTACTTTTATTATTTGTGTGTGTCTCTGTCTTTCTGGTTCGAATCACAACAAATCCATCACCACCGTCTTCGCTTTTTATTGCCATATTGGAGTTGCAGCTGTGTGCATTTAAGTCCACTCCTCCGAGTCCTGCTCCATCCTCCTGACTCGCCCTAAATCCATTTCCCTCAAGCCAGACATTGGATGGAGAATAGTACAAGAAATGTTGCCTCGTCGAGTCCCTCCAAAAGAAGTGGAACATGATGACTATAGCTATCCTCCTTTCCGAGCCAAGAGAGACTGCCCCTTAACTTAAGATGAGAAGGAACAGGTAATGATGGCATGCATTGGACGCTGACTCTGAGTGATTGGTGTTTGTGTTGTTTGTTGTGCATGAAGTGACGTCAAAGTGTACTAGTATTTAATCTACACACTAAAAGTGACTCAAGTCAATGTTTCTCTTCTTGTTGTTTAATAACAAAATTGTACTTCTACTGCAGGCCGCTCCATTGCATTTTTGAATATGGAATCTGGTCTCACTCGGTACATTACAGACTGAGTCAGACAACACCATGATGATGACCACATAGTATCTTAGCAGTCAGTCAGTTGGATCGGAGATGATTGATGGAATAACTCAGGGCGTTTCAAATCACGAAGTGGCATAAAAGGTAAACAAGTCAACAACAACCACAGCAAACCTACATGTCTGTGTAGTAGTGGTGGAGTCGAGTAGTCACGAGTGTAGTAGTGGTATGACTGACATCCGTGCATTGATTTAGTTACTTACTCTGGAAAATGCTATGTTGCTGTACATGTGTGCTCTGTAACTGTCTGGCTCAGTCAAAATCTAAGCTAAGTAGAGGTTGGGTCGGCGCCGTGGGCCTGCTCTGTCCTGTTGCTGTTGTATGTTAATGCTGGAAACATACAACAGAGTAGACATGATTTAGCCATGCCGTCTCTGAAAGTGTTTTCATTCCTCCGTAATTCATGCTTTTTTTTTCTCCTTGATTTTTCAATATCCCTTTTGTTTTTCCATCTACACTTACAGGCTGGCCTTTACCCTGTGCTAAACAGAGAAAAACAACTCACACTCACCTACCAATCCCCATCCGCCAGGCAGGCAGTGGCACCCAAGATTGACGGACGCAGCGTCCATGAAAGGGAGGACCAAGAGGAATGCCGAGATGCAACTCCCCAATTTGACCAGGATAACATACAGTAACTTTAGTATCATTCATCATCTTTTAAATAATTTGATTTATTTTTTCTCTCCAATCATTACGACTGTGTGTTTGTTGTTGTTGTTATTATGATTGCTCTTTGCTTATAATTGATCCCTACAGATATTTTTTAATTTTCTTTGCTAGCTTTAAAAGGAAGCCCGGTACAACAGAACATAAAATGTATGTAATTTGGGTCTGTCTGAGGGCAGACAGGCAAGGCAAATAGCATAATAATAATTAATAATATACTGCTGCCCTGTACTGTCTACCAGTCCAGTTAGTAAGTACTACTTATCATCATTAACCATCAAGTCATCATCATGCATGCATTTCCTTTTTCTCCCTTAACAGATATATGATGGTCGTCTGGCAAGATTGTGTGTGTTCAGTTGTTGTTGTCCATGTGTAGTGTTTGTCTTTATCAAACCTTTCCCTCAAATACCCCTTCCCAACCATTCATCAAACCCTAACCCTCTTCCCCCGGGCTGTGTGATTTATATTGAGGTGTGACTAAATTAAATTTGCACCAATAATTGATCACACACTTGCTGGGGCGGATGTGGTGAAAGCAACACTAATTCAATTTCACTCAAGGCAGGGCGAGGATCTTCTTCTGCTTGCCAATGCCCACCCATGCTCAGTATATTTGCAAGTCAATTTCTTTTCCAAAGGAACATAATCCATCATAATTAATTGCTGGCATCAATTGGATTCATCATCTCCCTCCTAAGTTACAGCACTAAAGGTTATGCTTGTGTCGAGTGACTCGAGTCAACTACAGTTTGTAACTTGTTGTACTAGGCTATCCCCGCCACCATTATGTCTTAGTTTACTTCGTTCTACTACTCCTTCCATAGTCTCTCTCAGGCGACTGACTGTCTCATTTTATTTTTTTGCAAATGCTACTGCCAGTGTATACTGTACTACCACCACAACCATGGCATCTTATGAAACCAAACCATCATCACCATGCAGCCATCGCTGTGCCTAAGTTTAAACATCAATCACAGGTAAAAGAAGAAGTTTGGGGGAGGCATAATTAATAATGGAAATGTATTCATTAATTCACACACCCACACCCTTGAGTCCAGTAGTTGCAGACTGCATAGACTAGGAGGAGAGACTGACAGTACTAGTAGGACAAGTCACTCAGTGAGGGTACCACATCTATCTGTTCGTGTGTTACAAAATTGGCAGATTATTTAAATCAAAAACTGGCTGCGGCCCTGCAGCAGCAAAGGAAGGAAACCGTGTGACGTAAAAGAGTAACCTCCCACAAAACATTTACATCGTATGTAAAGTTTAAGTATAAATATAATTTAATCCCCTAACAAAATAAACTAATGTAAAAAATCTGACCTGACCCACCCCTCTCCCTAACCCCAACCAATGTCCAAAAAGATAAAGAGTCCAACCAATGTCTGTTAAATAAAGTTCAAAAATAAAATTGTCCATAAATATATAAACCCCAACATTTCCCCAACGTAGCCCAATGCCCACCCACCAAAAAAAGGAATAAAAAAGGGGCAATCCAACGGATCTCTATCAGCGGGCTCGCAGTTTCCGGTTAATCACCAGGACCTCCTTTACCTGCTCCTCTAGGTGCGCCATTCGGAGGAGCATGCGGCGCTTGAAAGCCCGACAATTGCATCCACGGGGGCAGCAGTGCTTGATGAAGTGCAGCAGGCGGCAGCCAGACTGCTGCGCCGTACCACTTGAGGGGCCTGGCTGGGGCCCGGCACATTGGAGGAGGCTGCAGCTGCTGCCACCTCCTCCTCCTCCTCCGCCAGAGCCACCAGCCACCAATATTCATTGCGGATGGCTTCAAGCTTCCGGCGCCGGGCCATGGCTGCCAACTCCTTCCTGTCTGGTTTTGCTTTTGGTTGGGAAGGAGTAGCTATAGAAAAAGACTATTGCAACCAATGCTGTTAGCAAAACAGTAACACAAAATTAACTCTACACATAGTGGCACAGTAGCACTAGCAAGCACAGTACATAACATTTGTGGTATCTATGGACTCGAGTACACCAGTTTTCTTCTTCTCTCTTGTTTAGCTAAATTAAGTAACCTTTTTGTAGCCGGCATGCCAGCTCAGTCAGCTTGCTCCCAAGACAAACATACTTGTGACGCAGACTCGCGTTATTTTTATTTACTACTGTCTGCAGGTGGGGAAGCTGACTACACAATCATCTTATTTTTTCTATTATGGGTGGCACTGGCCATACTCTGTTACATCAAGGCCAGGTCAACTGCTCAATTTCACGTTCACCCTGCCCTGACTACAACAACAAGGCAGATGATATCTGATCCAAATGATCATTGCTTATATATATGGGACGACATGAGGTACTTTGTTTTGATTGATTGTGTAACCAACCATGCAGCCGATAGGCCACCCATGGCAGGCTGACACAGTCGAAAATAAATTAACATAGGTAGTGAGTGGGCCTTGGAGTCGGAGGGAAGCGTTTGATAGCATACATACACAAAATATATGCTGTGCTTGCAAACTACTGTGAGTCAAGGGAGTATTCTGAAAATACAACTTCTATTCTCCTTGGCTTTGCTACTCTAGCGTGGTTTATTTCCTTTTACATTCTCTTCAAAGACTCTTCATCCAGTGACAGTCTCCACCTACGCTATGATGAATACCATCCAGGCATCCATCCATTCAAAGTAAACATGTCTATCATTCTTCTTAACCTCTCAACAAACCTTAGTTTGTTTCAACAACAACAAACATTTATATATTTTTTTTAACCACCACCCATGCGCCCTTCCTTCCTTCCTTGCTTGCCTTTGAGTTTGACCCATGAAACACCCCAGAGGATTCTTGCTATCACCCACACAGTTTCATCCACCCAGGCAGGCATCTTTTCCTTCACCTTCCACCCATCCTTCAACCACCCATGCATCTGATTCCTATCAGCCACCTATGCATGCATCGCACGTGGCACGTATCCTTCTCTGCCAGTCATATATATTACATCTCGCCCGTCCTTCCTCCTTCCATCCTATTTTCCCGTTTCATTCAACCCATCCATCAAGATCATCTGACTTTTAGTCTTCTCCATAAACCTTTCCCAGCTGAGTTGAAGTCAGATAGAAGAGGCCATTAGTTACTTAACTACTACTCCCACCGCTAATGCTATTGCTCTAATGCTAAGTAAAGGGTGTCTTCTTTAACCGTTGTTCCCAACAACTTAGTCTCTCTCAACATACAGTGTACACCCTTACAGCGACTAGCGAGTGTGTAACTATTGTCAATAAGTAAGGAATATAAGTATAACTTACCAGTGCCTACCACTGCTGCTGGCTCACCCACCCCTGTGGCAGCTGCCGCATCCACTGCTCCCTCCTGGCTGGTGTCGCCTGCCCCGCCGCTGGCCCCAGCACTGGTGGTCAGTACGCATAGAAAAAACATTACACATTTTTTAGATGCCATATACACCTCCCCCTATTTATTCTTTTTCACTAGCAAGATTGAAAAAAAAGTTAAAATACATATATATACCACATACATCACTAGTACAAATCGGGTACTAGAGTAGAGTAGACACTAGTAGGAGTATGTCCTATCCTATCAAAAATAGTAAAATATCTGGTTGGGCATTTTGTTGGTGGGAATTGTCGAAATGCCTCTCAAGATTAAGAAGACTAGAAGAGGACAACCCAAAGGACTGGACTCAGTGGCTAGAGCTATTGGTGAATCTGAGTTTTAAAACATTTTAAATAAAAATAAAGAGTGGCCAACTGGGCAAGCTTAGCTACAGACAGACTAATATAGTAGTAGTACAGAGAGTCAGAGCAGAGGCAGTTAGAGGCAGGGATAATAACTAACAAGAATTTTGAAACAGATAGTCTAGATTGAAGAAGATTTGGTAAAAAATAGAATTAGGAAACGGAAATAATAGTTCGGAAAAAATAAGGTGCAGTAAAAGTTAGGGAAATATAATTATTAATATTAAGAACTGGAGGACTTACTGGGGCCAGCAGCAGAGCCCTCATTAGAGGAGCGGTCCTGGCCCTGGGATTGGGAGGCATCTTGTTCTCCAGCTGCTCCCGCCGCCACTGACCCCGTCTTCTTGCCCCTGGGTGCTGATCATGTAAGATATAATAAAGAAAGAGACAAACATTGATGATTAGTGTGAAACAAATAAAATATTTTAAAAAACGCTCAAAAAAACATTTTTGGAAACAATTGCAATAAAATGTACCTTTAAACAGGAACAGGGGTGGGAGCACACCGCTTCACCTCCCAGGCAAGGTTCGCCCCAGGCATTGTGGTAAATGCAGTCTCTTGTTTCTTTGCTTTGCTAAAATATTTTCAAGTGTTCCGCCAGAGTTGGCGCAGATAGTGCTGATCTCTAGACACGTGTTTCTGGTTCTTTAACCGTCATCAGTAGAGATTACAGTCTTCAAATTAGGGGTTTGCTGGGTAGGCTGCCAAACATCACCTCAGGTCAAGTACCTCTCACTGGCGCGCGGGTGCTTCTTCCACGAGCTCGTCAGCTCAAATGACTCACGGGAGTACTTTTAAACAGGAACAGGGGTGGGAGCACACCGCTTCACCTCCCAGGCAAGGTTCGCCCCAGGCATTGTGGTAAATGCAGTCTCTTGTTTCTTTGCTTTGCTAAAATATTTTCAAGTGTTCCGCCAGAGTTGGCGCAGATAGTGCTGATCTCTAGACACGTGTTTCTGGTTCTTTAACCGTCATCAGTAGAGATTACAGTCTTCAAATTAGGGGTTTGCTGGGTAGGCTGCCAAACATCACCTCAGGTCAAGTACCTCTCACTGGCGCGCGGGTGCTTCTTCCACGAGCTCATCAGCTCAAATGACTCACGGGAGTACTTTTAAACAGGAACAGGGGTGGGAGCACACCGCTTCACCTCCCAGGCAAGGTTCGCCCCAGGCATTGTGGTAAATGCAGTCTCTTGTTTCTTTGCTTTGCTAAAATATTTTCAAGTGTTCCGCCAGAGTTGGCGCAGATAATGCTGATCTCTAGACACGTGTTTCTGGTTCTTTAACCGTCATCAGTAGAGATTACAGTCTTCAAATTAGGGGTTTGCTGGGTAGGCTGCCAAACATCACCTCAGGTCAAGTACCTCTCACTGGCGCGCGGGTGCTTCTTCCACGAGCTCGTCAGCTCAAATGACTCACGGGAGTACTTTTAAACAGGAACAGGGGTGGGAGCACACCGCTTCACCTCCCAGGCAAGGTTCGCCCCAGGCATTGTGGTAAATGCAGTCTCTTGTTTCTTTGCTTTGCTAAAATATTTTCAAGTGTTCCGCCAGAGTTGGCGCAGATAGTGCTGATCTCTAGACACGTGTTTCTGGTTCTTTAACCGTCATCAGTAGAGATTACAGTCTTCAAATTAGGGGTTTGCTGGGTAGGCTGCCAAACATCACCTCAGGTCAAGTACCTCTCACTGGCGCGCGGGTGCTTCTTCCACGAGCTCGTCAGCTCAAATGACTCACGGGAGTACTTTTAAACAGGAACAGGGGTGGGAGCACACCGCTTCACCTCCCAGGCAAGGTTCGCCCCAGGCATTGTGGTAAATGCAGTCTCTTGTTTCTTTGCTTTGCTAAAATATTTTCAAGTGTTCCGCCAGAGTTGGCGCAGATAGTGCTGATCTCTAGACACGTGTTTCTGGTTCTTTAACCGTCATCAGTAGAGATTACAGTCTTCAAATTAGGGGTTTGCTGGGTAGGCTGCCAAACATCACCTCAGGTCAAGTACCTCTCACTGGCGCGCGGGTGCTTCTTCCACGAGCTCGTCAGCTCAAATGACTCACGGGAGTACTTTTAAACAGGAACAGGGGTGGGAGCACACCGCTTCACCTCCCAGGCAAGGTTTGCCCCAGGCATTGTGGTAAATGCAGTCTCTTGTTTCTTTGCTTTGCTAAAATATTTTCAAGTGTTCCGCCAGAGTTGGCGCAGATAGTGCTGATCTCTAGACACGTGTTTCTGGTTCTTTAACCGTCATCAGTAGAGATTACAGTCTTCAAATTAGGGGTTTGCTGGGTAGGCTGCCAAACATCACCTCAGGTCAAGTACCTCTCACTGGCGCGCGGGTGCTTCTTCCACGAGCTCGTCAGCTCAAATGACTCACGGGAGTACTTTTAAACAGGAACAGGGGTGGGAGCACACCGCTTCACCTCCCAGGCAAGGTTCGCCCCAGGCATTGTGGTAAATGCAGTCTCTTGTTTCTTTGCTTTGCTAAAATATTTTCAAGTGTTCCGCCAGAGTTGGCGCAGATAGTGCTGATCTCTAGACACGGGTTTCTGGGTGTTTAAACGTCATCAGTAGAGATTACAGTCTTCAAATTAGGGGTTTGCTGGGTAGGCTGCCAAACATCACCTCAGGTCAAGTACCTCTCACTGGCGCGCGGGTGCTTCTTCCACGAGCTCGTCAGCTCAAATGACTCACGGGAGTACTTTTAAACAGGAACAGGGGTGGGAGCACACCGCTTCACCTCCCAGGCAAGGTTCGCCCCAGGCATCAGCACTATCTGCGCCAACCTTGGCGAACCACTCGAAAATATCGGAGCGAGCTACAAGAAACTGCATTTGCCAGAATGCCAGGGGCGAACCTTGCCCGAGAGGTCAGCGGTGTGCTCCCACATCCTGTTGTCTAATAAAATGTACCTATCTAATCTGATCGACTAGTAGTATGTATCGCGGGATTCGCGGACCGTCTAGTTATTATTTATGAACACTAATCCAGTGTTCCATTCTGATTCCAGAATTCTAAGCCTAAGTACCACCTGACCTAGCCCACCTATTCCAGATGGGCCAATTGTTCACTAAGTCTGCATTTCCATTTATTTTAGTCCTCAAAATGCATAGAAGGAGGACACATGCATAACTTTTTGCATACACCAAATTGTTGGTTGGTTGCTGCTGACGTTCTGCTAAGCCTATTACTCACTCACTAACAAACTACAAATGGTTCTACTAAGGACTGGAGTAAGCAGCACTCAGCAGCACGTGACGTGACAGAGGATGCGTCACGCAGACCGCAAAAAAATTACCAACTAATACTCGGTCCGGGAATAAAGTCCGACCGACACGTACCGGCGCTGCCCGACCTGGGTAGTACGATGAAATGCATGTGAAACACGACTGACTCGTACGGAACACAAGCCGAACGACCGAACAGGACGGAAACAAGCTATCCGGCCGGAAAACCACGCGAATCCAACCGACCGACACGCACCAGGAAGGAACCCGAACGAAACGTACACGCGAACTCCGAGCCGCGTAGTACGATGCAATGCGTGGAAAACCAGACCGAGTCGCACGGAGACCAAGCCGCACAACAAACACGCATACAAAACCCAGCCGAAGCAACGCAACACACCGCGACCGACTCATACGCCGCACAATAAACATAGCAGAAACACAGCGTGAACGACTCGGAGAAGCTGGCACGAGACAACTGCAGCGTCCTACTCGGTCAGAAGAACGTCTCCTACATGCACAAAAAAACCAAATGGAAAAATACAAAAAAAGGGCCAAACAAGCAATGACAAAGTCAATAAATACAGGGGGAAAAAAACAGGGAACAAGGACACACCCCCAACTCCACCTAAATAAAGGCCACAAATACCTACCATGATCCTTTGCAAATTCAACTGACCTGCCAGCACAGAACACCATCACACAGCAACCACAGACACACTCACAGCTCATCCATCACACAAGCCACACACCATTAGCACCTCAACAAATAGCACCCTCACATACACCCAGCAAAACCTTCACACACACACCCTCACTTGCACACACACACACATCAATCACCACCACCACCCATCACCATGCCCCCAAAGAAGAATCATAAGTTCCTAGACAGTGAATTGGAAGTCCTGGTAGATGAGATCCTCAGGGTAGAGCCACACTTGTTTGGCACATTGGTCCAACAGACCCCCATGTCACAGAAAACCAAGATGTGGGAGAGGATCGTCGACAGGGTCAACGCACAATCACCATGTTTGCGCACAAAGGAAGACATCCAGAACAGGTGGTATGATGTGCACAGGAGGGTCAGGGACCTACTAAAGAAGGATTACATCGTGAGCCAGCGCACCGGCAGTGGCCCTCCTGCCAAACCACTATACCTCAGGCCCTGGGAGGAGAAGGTGCGGGCCATCCTACCACCAGTGAGCGTATATGGACTAACAAACATCCCAGAGCCTGGTGAGTACACAACTAATATACCCAATATTGTGTGGCAATACACACACATCACTGTCAAGGGGATAGTCAAACCATGCACCCTTAGCAAATCCACAGCAACCAGAAGATAATCATACCAAGATGACTATGTTAGTCAGAGAAACACAATACCTGCCATCTCATAGTGATATGCAACAGTGTCATGACAGGTACAAACATAACAATAAATAGAGCAAGCCAGTGGCACAAATATAACAAACAAACAGTCACATATGTTGCCACCACCAGAACACCACCTCACAGGGAAGCTCACTGAAAGGAAGGAATTCTGGGTATGCTGGTGAAGTCAGTGTAGGCAATAGCATGATGAGAGTTGTAGTCACAGATATTGGTCAGCCTCATAATTGGCCCATCAACACCACTCTCAACCATGCACACATCACAGGGAGTAGAAAAGGACTGACAAGATGGCTGACACTGGATACTGCTGTGGGGAGCACAAGGCCCTGCTGGGAACTGGCCACCAACAAACAACAGGAACACACTGTCAGCCATCTTGCCATTGCTGTCACACTCACACACAGTGAAGTCCACTCAAAAGGAAGGAAGTATGGGCATGCTGGGAAGGGGGTGTAGGCAATAGCATGATGGGAGTTGTAGTCACAGATATTGGTCAGCCTCACAATTGGCCCATCAACACCACTCTGAACCATGCTCACATCACAGGGAGTGGGAAAGGACTGACAAGATGGCTGACACTGGATACTGCTGTGGGGAGCACAAGGCCCTGCTGGGAACTGGCCACCAACAAACAACAGGAACACACTGTCAGCCATCTTGCCATTGCTGTCACACTCACACACAGTGAAGTGCACTCCTAAAAGGAAGGAAGTATGGGCATGCTGGGAAGGGGGGTGTAGGCAATAGCATGATGGGAGTTGTAGTCACAGATATTGGTCAGCCTCACAATTGGCCCATCAACACCACTCTGAACCATGCTCACATCACAGGGAGTGGGAAAGGACTGACAAGATGGCGGACACTGGGGACTGCTGTGGGGAGCACAAGGCCCTGCTGGGAACTGTGCACCAACCAACAGCAGGACACCACTGACTGACATCCTGAAAGCCAAATTGCACCCCCTGCAATGGAAGCACGTTCCATGGTGGGATATCTGGCTGGGTGGGAAGGATGACTGGCAGCTCTGACCATAGTTACAAGCAGCTCATCCCACATACCCCCTTAACACAAACTCCACACAGCTCACCTGGAAGAATGCAATGCCTCACACTATAATTTAACATCCCACAAAGAACCACCACACTGGGTTATGCTGTGTGAAGCACAGGGACACTTTTGGGACTTGTAGCCAAACAAACGCCAGGACAACACTGTCTGCCATCCTGCCAGCACAGGCACACTACCCCACAGGGAAGCAGAGTCAAAAGGAAGGAAGTATGGGCATGCTGGGAAGGGGGGTGTAGGCAATAGCATGATGGGAGTGGTAGTCACAGCTCAACATCCCCCACCCACATGGCCCAGCAAGCCAGCACTGAAGCATGCACACTTCACAGGGAGTGAAAAGCCACTTCAAAGATGTCTGACACTGGCCTCAGCTGTGGGGAGCCCAAAGCCATGCTGGGAACTGTGCACCAACAAACAACAGGACCACACTGTCAGCCATCTTGCCATTGCTGTCACACTCACACACAGTGAACTTCACTCAAAAGGAAGGAAGTATGGGCATGCTGGGAAGGGGGGTGTAGGCAATAGCATGATGGGAGTTGTAGTCACAGACATTGGTCACCCTCACAATTGGCCCATCAACACCACTCTGAACCATGCTCACATCTCAGGGAGTGGAAAACAACTGACAAGATGGCGGACACTGGGAACTGCTGTGGGGAGCACAAGGCCCTGCTTGGAACTGTGCACCAACCAACAGCAGGACACCACTGACTGACATCCTGAAAGCCAAATTGCACTCCCTGCAATGGAAGCACGTTCCATGGTGGGATATCTGGCTGGGTGGGAAGGATGACTGACAGCTCTGACCATAGTTACAAGCAGCTTCTCCCACACACCCCTTAACACAAACTCCACACAACTCACCTGGGAGAATGCAATGCCTCACACTTCAATTTAATATCCCACAAAGAACCACCACACTGGGTTATGCTGTGTGAAGCACAGGGACACACATGGGACTTGTAGCCAAACAAATGCCAGGACAACACCGTCAGCCATCCTGGCAGTACAGGCACACTACCCCACAGGGAAGCAGAGTCAAAAGGAAGGAAGTATGGGCATGTTGGGAAGGGGGGTGTAGGCAATAGCATGATGGGAGTTGTAGTCACAGACATTGGTCACCCTCACAATTGGCCCATCAACACCACTCTGAACCATGCTCACCTCTCAGGGAGTGGAAAACAAGTGACAAGATGGCAGACACTGGGGACTGCTGTGGGGAGCACAAGGCCCTGCTGGGAACTGTGCACCAACCAACAGCAGGACACCACTGACTGACATCCTGAAAGCCAAATTGCACTCCCTGCAATGGAAGCACGTTCCATGGTGGGATATCTGGCTGGGTGGGAAGGATGACTGACAGCTCTGACCATAGTTACAAGCAGCTTCTCCCACACACACCCTTAACACAAACTCCACACAACTCACCTGGGAGAATGCAATGCCTCACACTTCAATTTAATATCCCACAAAGAACCACCACACTGGGTTATGCTGTGTGAAGCACAGGGACACGTTTGGGACTTGTAGCCAAACAAATGCCAGGACAACACCGTCAGCCATCCTGGCAGTACAGGCACACTACCCCACAGGGAAGCAGAGTCAAAAGGAAGGAAATATGGGCATGCTGGGAAGGGGGGTGTAGGCAATAGCATGATGGGAGTTGCAGTCACAGATATTGCTCACCATCACAATTGGCCCATCAACACCACTCTGAACAATGCTCACATCACAGGGAGTGGAAACCAACTGACAAGATGGCTGACAATGGTGCTCTGTTGTGGGGAGTACCAGGCCCTGCTGGGACCTGGGCACCAACCAACAGCAGGACACCACTGACTGACATCCTGAGAGTCAACCTGAACCCACTGCAAGGGTGGCATGCTTCATGGTGGGATAACTTGGCTGGGTGGAGAAGGAGGGCCAGATGTCCACCAAATACAACCAATGCTGGCCATGCACACACCTCTACATTCACATTTAAATGCCTCAGGTTTGCAGGACAATGTGCTACACCAATATCAACCTCTTACTGTGACAACTTAGGTCAATGCAATGTACAGGGCCGCATCCAGAGGTACAGACACAACTGTCAGGTGTGTGAACCATTGATGCCTGTAGAAACATAACATACATTGTGTGTCTCTTCCAAAAACAGGTGATGATGGGGCCACAGCAGCAGACGATGAGGAGTCCCAGTCCCAGGCTCCGGGGGACACTGAGCTCACTGGTGTGGAACAGCCTCCGCCCTCCTCGGATGGCGAAGACCTACCTGGCACCTCCGGTGTGAGTCGTCATGCAGCACCAGCAGGACCAACATCTGCACCCCTGCACCCACTCCTCCAACAACTGCCAACACACAGACCACCCCCGCCGACACGGACAGACCAAGGACCACCAATGACAGCAGCACAGGGACCCTGGCCCAACGTCGAGCTATGGACAACGACCCCAGTAACAACCCCCAAGGGGGCCCAGGGACACCTGTGCGTGCCACCGCAGGTCCCGCACGTGTCGCCAGGGGTGGTGGGAGGGGTGGTAGACATAGGTCGCTGTTTGCAGAGGGGTCTGGACTGCATGATGACCCACAACTGGTACGCATTGCTGATGCGTACCAGAATAGCACCGGAGAGGTCACCTAGGTAGTGGGGATCCTCAAGGACATTCAACAGCAGCAGGCTGCCCATCATGCCCGCTTGGACTCACACATGTCCCGTGTGGAGACACACATGGCCCGTGTGGAGACACACATGTCTGGCATGGAGTCCAAGTGGGACACATTGCAAGAACTGACAGCGGTGCATAGGGACATATTGACATGCCTCCGCCAGATTAGCACCAACATGGCCACACCTCCCTGTGTGCCCACAACATCTGTTGCTGCAACACCTGCAACTGCCACAGGGAGGGAGGAGGACTCTGGCGGAGAGTCCCCTGCACCGCAGCAGCCTGCACGTGAGGGTCCCCCACCAAAGAAGAGGGGTCGTCCGAGGAAGGAAAACTGAGAGGTCGATGGCCATGTACATCCCCCAGGAAGCCAACACCTGTTCTGGAAATTCTCCTTTGTGTACAAACTGTTCACCCTGTCGAATGCAACACAACTCACCCACATGACATGGGGAGTTCAAGTTGAACCAATGTATCAGATCACTGTTGACTTTACCCTGGACATTTCTGCTACCAAGACTTCCAACTCACCTGGGAACTTTGGATCACAATCCCAATGTACAGCACCCACCATCCTGTGCACTAACCTCACACATGTATGTAATAAACTCACCAATACACCATACTTGCCTCTGTTGTGATTCCAACGTTGTTATCGTCACAGAGATGATGATCTGATAAATGACACCGTGCATGCTAACTGCCACAGCAAGTTCAACACCGTCATGTGACTCATGGTGACGTGACACATATGAGGGAGACACACCACTAGGGCTACACGACACATAGACACCAGGGCCATCGGACTCATCGCCTACACTGATGTTGCCAGGAAATATTGTGGAATGCACAGACACCACACCTATTCAGAGTCTGTGTTAACTAGCCCACAGGTGCAGTAAGCAAATGTCAGTCAGAAGTGTGACCACAGACAACGCACATCCCAAAGTGAAGCACAGGTTTATTACACATTTGCAACATGTTGTTTCCACTACAGATGCAAGGTAATCCCACGTGGCAGTGGCCACACAGCCAACAAGTGTAGAAGAAAGAAAGTCCAGGGGTGTGGGGCACATCACCTGTAGGGGAACGACTGCTTCCACCCTGGAAGTTGAATCATGGTGTCGGGGTATCCGAGTTGACCAAACAACTCTGAGAGCACCCTGCGAACGACAGACATGACACACAGTCAAAAGCACTGAAGAACAGGACAGAACTGCAATACTCATGCCCAATACATGTCACAAGATACCTACACAAAACCAAGTTAGCATGTCAACACTGTTGGGGAGTACAGACTACCTGTAAGGACACATCGCTGCACGCATCCAGTCAAGTAGCACATGGCCACACTCAAACAGCAACAGAGCACCACCAACACATATCATGCAAACTCAACTCATTGACATGACATCACTGGATACTCACATTCAGCTGAAGAAGCTGGTGATGAGCTGTGTGCGGACATCACCATCATCATCATCATCATCATCACTGGCATCGTGGCCCAGGCCAGGATCCTCCACAGGTGGCGGATGTTGGTCATCGTCATCCAGGATGAGAGGCAATTCCTTCCGCACTGCCATGTTGTGTAGCATGCAGCAGACGATGACAATCTTGCACACCTTTGCTGGGGCATATGGGAGGGCCCCTCCTGTCTTGTCCAGGCAGCGGAAGCGGCTCTTCAGGAGACCAACTGTCCGCTCGATCACTCTCCTGGTCCGACCATGTGCCTCATTGTAGTGCATCTTGGCTGGTGTCACAGGGTTCCTGAGGGGTGTCAGCAACCACGGCATGTTGGGGTATCCGGAGTCACCTACAGACAGACAATTGCACATTAGCTGAGTTGGAAAAGAGTGCGGAACACAACATAGCAGAACATACACAATGGTACAAAGTCAGTACACACCGACAAGCCAGGCACGCTGGTTCCGCATCTGTGACATCATCCTCGGGATGCGACTACTCCTCATCACGAAGGCATCGTGTGCCGAACCAGGGAAACGGGCACACACATGTGAGATGGTCATATCTGCAAGACATACCACCAGAGCATTGATCGAGTGATAATGTTTACGGTTCCTGTATGGCTGCTCATGTGCCTGTGGTGGTACCAAAGCCACATGTGTCCCATCAATGGAGCCAATGACATGTGGCATCCTCCCCAGGGCATAGAAGTCACTCTTGACGTCAGTGAGTTGGTGACGTTTAGGGAAATAGATGTACTGGTTCAGACATCTCAACATTGCCTCCAAAATATCGCGTAGCACACGGCTGAACATAGTCTGTGACATCCCACCAGCAGTCGCCACAGTGTGTTGAAAGGTACCGGTGGCAAAGAAGTGTAGGGCTGCCATCACCTTCACCTTGGGGGTCAGCGCTGTAGGGTACGGCCGGCCAGGTTGCAAATGTGGTGCCAAGCGCACTGCCAAATCCTCAATCAGCTGCCTGGTGAAGCGGTACCGTCGGATGCAGTCACGTTCCACCATCGTTGCAAGGTCAGGGAATGGTCTATGGACAGCTGGTGCCCTGCAGTGCATAGGTGAGGAAAGAAAGATTGTCAGTCACCCCACATATGTGGCATAGACCAGACTCAACATCACATGATATAACATTACGAGACACAAGTACATGATTTGTGTGCCGTTCCGTAAGGACATGTATGGCACCGAAATGGACAACATCTAACATCACAGTTCAACATGTGTCCTCAACAAGTCCCAGGTTGTGCTATGGGATATCATTAGGCTGTGTCACAGTACCCATGTACTGCTGTCACGTTCCAAACACACACCACAGTGACATGTGAGGACAGATGTGCCCCAGGCATCACAGCTCATTGACAGGTAGATTCCCAGGGACCCTGTATTGCCACATGGACACTGGCATGACATGGTGCATCATGATTACACCACAGCAAAGCAACCATGACCCCCACAGGTAGTGCTCCCTGATGCCTCGGCAGGACAGACATGGACGTCTGTGACACACACACGCACATCAAAGGCCATGCACAAACAACGTGGATGTGGAGACTGTCTCCCATTGTGCACATGGAATCAGAGACATTGTATACACAACATGCACACAGAATGTGGAGGGCCATCACTATTGTGGCAATGGGTCACCCTGTGACGTACATACCATCCCACATGGGACTCAGGGGGTATGTGACATGACATACACATACACAACCTGGAAATGTGACCATGCCACAAGCTCTGAAATGAACAGTTGCACATCACAGTGGTCATGTGCACAACACACAAAGGAACCTGTCCCCATTAACACGTGCACAGCCTGGGAGTGGCTGCCCCCAAGTGCCACCCCAAAAACCACATGTTGACCCCCATACACAGAAAAGGTAATGCAGCCTTACATGCCTTAGGATACAGTGTGGACAGGCTGTGGTGTTGTAGGTGTGCCCCTGAGTCCCTGGCAAGTATATGTTACTGGCATACGTTCACCAGTGACAAGCATGGTGACATATGCGAGAGACCTGTACAGGGAAGCGTCGTACATCAATGGACCGATCGGTGTGCACGCACTGGCCATTGAATCTGACATGTGTGGGTACGCGTTGTACCCGGAATACGCGTTGTACATCAATGGACCGATCGGTGTGCATGCACTGACCATTGAATCTGACATGTGCGGGTACGTGTTGTACATCAATGGACCGATCGGTGTGCACGCACTGGCCATTGAATCTGACATGTGCGGGTACGCATTGTACCCGGAATACGCATCGTACATCAATGGACCGATCGGTGCGCACACACTGGCCATTGAATGACATGTGTGGGTATGCGTTGTACATCAATGGACCGATCGGTGTGCACGCACTGGCCATTGAATCTGACATGTGCGGGTACGCGTTGTACATCAATGGACCGATCGGTGCGCACGCATTGGCCTGGCATGGCAACGGACGCGTTTTCAAATGTTTAACGAGTCTGATGCTGGGAATTCAGTTGGCCACCCACAACAATGTTGCAAATTCATGGGTGTCATGAAGTTGAACTTTCAAAGGATGCTGTGGGCGTGTGTAAGTGGTGCAATTCCATGGATTGGCCAGATTCAGAAGATGCAAATGACTTGGACCTATCACTTTGGACACATGGGACAGTATCTGACTCAGCAGCACACATATAATGCTGGCTGTTCCCCTGAGAGCTCACTTGCCTGCACTACATGCTCCAGGACGACATCTGCCACCACCACTGCTGCTGTCTCTGCACCCTCTGGAACCTGCAATGGCACGTACTGTGGAGAGAGCCCCAGCCTTCAGCACTGAGGAGAACCAGGCCCTGCTGGACAGCCTCCTTCCACAGTACAGCAAGCTGTATGGGAAAGCAGGGGAGCAGGTGAGTGGGCTGTCCACTGCCTTACAAATGTGCATGTTGTCTGACTAGCCAGACTTACAGTCTGCACGCCACTGGCTAGCAGGCTCACTGAGTAGTTGTCACTCCCCAAAGTGTGTAGTTACATGCACTGAACAGGTATAGTGCAGTAACAGTGCATTTAAACAAGGTTTGACTTCCCAGGCAATGATACCTACCATGTAGTAACTGCTGGCAAACTGCTCATAGCCATCCTTGCACTGCCCGTGTACATCATGTGCCCCTGTGATTGAGACATGTATATCCAAATGTGTGATGCACGGATTTGTTGCATGTGTAGTAATGGCCTTTACACTTTGTCATCCTCACAGGTTGATGCCCACCAGAAGCAGGAAATATGGCTGGACATCGCCCTGGCAGTAAGGTCTGTGGGGGTCTACAAGCGCTGGATCCGCAACTGCCAGAAGAGGTGGCAGGACCTTCGGGGCTGGACCCGGAGGATCGCAAGGGTCCAGCTGAAGCTGTCGCCTCCTCGCAGGAGGGGCGGACACCGGACCCTGACCCCCCACATGCTCAGGATCCTGGCGGTGGTCTTCCCTGATCTGGATGGGCAGCTGAAGGGCAGACAGCAGCAAGGAGGGGTGAGTCCATGACTGCACTGTGAGCTTTGTCTGACATGCTATGTGCCCTCCTCTGGCCTGTTTAAACTCCAACAGTACATCAGTGATGTGGTCCAGGACCCATGTCCCTCAATTTTGCACTGCCCACTCCTCATCTGATGCCCAGGTGTGGCCCTTACAGTCAGGAAATTGTGTCACTTGGGTACTGTGTCCTTGCATTTTGCTTAGCTCAAGGTGGGGGACAGCATTTGTTCACGTAACTCTGTGGTGGGCTTCATGGGTGGGTCCATTTCTTACACAATGCCTGAGTTCTGACATGTAATCTGCGTGTTACTTTGATATGTGGTCCAATTGCTGATCTGATTGACCACATGTGCCTGGGGTATTTGGCACACACCCATGCTGTGGGTGGGAACAATGTCTGGGCCTCAGGAGTATGTATATCAAGTGTGTCACACATGCTTAGCCACCTGCCTACTGTCCTGGACTCATCCCTCTTTCACGTGGAGAGGACAGTCATGCCTACTCCAGGCCATGCACTACAGTCTGTACTCCCACTCCCGTGTATCAGCTGACACGTTGTGCTCAGTGAAATGTTCCCTCAGGTGTCTGCCTCTGTGTCATTGTGCTGTGGCTTCGTTGTCTGGACTACTGGGGTGTTTATCGGTTAGGGCTCAGCATGCCACCCGAGATGTGACCATAGGAGACGATACTTGTGTGACATATAGGTGTTTGACCACTTGACCATGCATACTGGGGTGTGCGACTGTGTAGTTCAGGCAGCTGTTTCCCATTCACAGCAGATTGTGAGGTGCTCTGGTTCCGAGGGTTGTGTTTCATGTCTCCCATATGTCCAATTGGTATGACGTGGACAAATGAGAGTTCAGATGATGTGGTTTGTGGGGGATGGACATGTGCACTTGTCGGCTACAGGACTTGCATTCCCCATGACCTAGAATTGTGACACAGTGCAGACTGTTGTTGTCTGGCAGCCCTGCCCATGTGACTGGAGACAGTGATGTATGACTTTGCAGGCATGCCTGTGCCATGGTATTGAACTTCCTAAGAGTGATCCTGCAGGGGAGTGACATGTGCTACATGCACCCCATTGTGGCATTGACTATCAGGACATGGGTGCATCATGGTGTCTGGTGCTGGTATGCATCACATGCATTTCAAATATAGACTCTGGCCATCCCTTTATCCGGACACCTGTACTGACTCAGTGGCAAGAGTTGTGATGTGTGCATGTTCACATACTTCACCGTGTCCTCTGCACTGTCCAACTACTGTGTAGGTGGTGCATGTGTCCACACTGGGGTATTGCCATCCGACAGACACCAGACCAATGGGTGCAAGGCCAGGAGGGATGTGAGTGCCATGGTTGACCATCAGACTGACAATTGGCTTCTCCTACTCTGGGCACTTTTGGCAATGTTCAACTAAGGATGCCAGGGCTTGCTCTGTAATGTGCTGTACTTACTGTGGTTTTGTGCGGTTAGTGCAGGTGACTGATGTCTGTCTGTTTCCCTAATTGTTTGCAGATACATCCACGGCCACAGGAGGGGACAGCTCCACGGACCAGGAGGAGCCACAGAGCCAGACTGGGTCAACAGCCGAGGAGTGGTCAGAGGGACCCAGTGGCACGGAGGGCGAGGGGACCCACACCGAGGAGTCCTCAGCACCATCCACCTCAGCTGAGGACCACCGCAGCTCGGAGGATGACTCCCTTGTGGAGGCGGGTGTCAGCAGCCACCACACCCCAGCTAGTATTGCTGTCCCCGCCACCACCACCACCACCACCACCGCCCTCCCATCGGCTCCCATTCCAGAGGTCCGGGGAGGCTCCCGTGTTCGGGAGCATGTCTCCTTCATGCCAGGCACCGCAGCCCCTGCCCCTGTGTCCCCTGCTGCCCTGAGTGAGGAGTCTGTGTACCTACTTCACCAGCTCCATGTAGGGCACACAGCAATGCTGAGTGTCCTCCATGCCCACACCACTCTGTTGACTCAGCTGGTGTCGTTCATGGAGGGCATCTCATCGGGCATGTCTGCCCTACAGAGGAGCAATAGGTCCATGGACTCCTCCCTGACGGCAGCAGTGTCCCTCCTCCAACAGTCCCTCACCCCTCCTACCTCTGCCCCATCCACACTTCCTGGCACCCTACTTGTCCCAAGCACATGCACACCTGCACATTCACCCAAACACACAGACACGAGCAGCACAGACACACCCACTACAAAAACAAGACGTGCACGCAGGCATCCTCAGGGGACTGATACCACACCCACAGGGGAAGGGGTACATACACACACACAGGCATCCACAGTCACTCTGCAGTCCTCCGATACTTCTCCCTCCAAGGCCCCTGTGAGAAGTTGGCCTGGCATATGCTGTCCACTAATTATAGTGGGCACCTTGCACCAGTCCAAACAACCCCTTATTGGAGATAGGTTAAAGACAACCTTATTGAAAGCTATCCTAGTGGTAGCTATGGAGAGCAGCCTTCAGGCTAAGTCTTGAAGGAATGTAAAGCAACTTGTTTTACCAGTCTATAATCTCTTGAGTGACCAAATGAAAGAGCACCACACCAGGTATATATTCAAAATATATGTATTTATTGCTAAACACACCCCTCTAGTCTCTTTATGAGGCTGGAGTTCGAAGTACACAAGTTATAAGTTATTTAAACACAGTAGTAGCACAAATACACGTTTGGGCCCTAGGGGCGTACCAAACCATATACCAATAAAGTGGTATAAGAACCACGACTGAACTAGACACTAGGCCTAGAGCCTCTAGAAGTGCTTGGACCACAAGGAACCACCCAAGGTAGTGACACAGGGGACCCACGGGGGACGCGTGCAGTGTAAATACACAACCGCGATACGCCGTTAACTTCTATGGAGAAAGTCGCGATCAGGAAATTAAAGAAAAGGGACACTTAAAGGAGGACTTGGAGCAAACCCTTTGAGAACTAGGTCGTTCTAGAGTCTCTACCCACGGGAGCACCGGAATACTCGTGTTACCTCACCCAGGGAAGCCGGGTGCATAGGTGCATTTCGGGGTCGGGTTTCGTCGTCGATTTGAATGGCGATCTGCTGCAAAGTGCTGCTGGCGACCAAGTGGAAAGTGTCCGGGTGGATCCAAGAGTGGATCGGAGATCTGAAAAACCTGAAAGCAGAGGGGACAGAGTCTGGGTCACTAGCCAGTGACCAGGAAGGCGATGGACAGATGCCCACTGATGTCGCTTGCTTCAAGTGCGTTGACGGTCGTCTTGACTCTTCAGCCACAAGGTCCAGGAGGCGTTGTCGGTGACCAGCAGCAGGATTCGGGCTGGTACACAATGTCTGTCGAGTGCTGAGGTGTCAGCGACCGGATTGGACCCAACAAGCCTTGGCAACGGCAAGTCTCAGTGAAGATGAAGATCGTCGATGGTGCAGACCAGCAAGGTCTGAGGAACTCACCCAGCAAGAGTAAGTGAGGGCAAGCATGGAGCAACCAGGGAGCCCAAGAAGAAAAGGATTGGCCTTCGTGAAGGGCTACTAGCCAACAGGCTAGCAACCGCGAAGGAGCCTCGAGACGTTGCACGTGGATCTGGCTCACAGGACACTCGTGGAGTGGAGGCCAGTGATCTTCAGTGCAGTTGGTGCTGGAGGCTAGGGCTACCCGGAGCCCAAAGCACGACTTTGTGGGAGACCCAGAAGAGGATGCACTAGCAAATGCGTGCGGTGTCCAGGGGTCACGGTTCCACGTTACCCACGACAGCTACGGGCCTCAGCTTTGCTGGGGACTCAGGGCAGCCTCGGAGAAGTCTGGAAATCTACCTCTGGTGATGCAAGGACTTCGGCGTCCGACGGGAGCTTAGGCGATGCAGACCGGACAATTGCTTCTTTGGTGCCTGCCAAGCAGGGGAGTCACTCCTTGACCCCAAGGGAGATTCTTCTGTCCTCTAGTCTTTAGTAGAGCGTCGAAGGTCCAGGATTCAGTTTCAGAGTTTCATCCAGGGATAATCTAAAGTCCTAAGGACTGGGTTCCTATACTTATACTAAGTTTAGGGGTTGGACTACTCTGTGGCCCCACCTATGGGTGGGTCAGGGCAGAGGGGTGGCTACACCCCTTTCCCTTTGTCCAGTTCGCGCCAAAGCAGGGGCTGCAAGCCCCTGATCCGGTTTGAACTGGGGTATGCACTAGGGACACCAAGTGTGCCCCCAGTGCAGGACTTCAAAGCACCCGAAAGTGCTCCTGCCCAGCCCCAATACACATTATCCTGTCTGGGGAGGTGGTCACACCTCCCTAGGACAGGAAACCTATTGTCCAGGCCTCCCCTGCCGGAGTTTCGTCCAGCAGCAGGAGGCCAGACTTGTGTCTGTGGCAGCAGCATCCATTTTGTGATGCCAGGGCTTTAGAAAGAAGTTACCGGCCAGGCCAGGGTTAACATGTCTCTCCCTCTAGAAGGGTGGAATGCTACCCCCGCCACCAGAATTGGCGGGGGTAGTATTCCAAGATGTTTGACACCAAACACGACATGTTTCGGTGCAGCCATTCCATAGTTAGCATTTAACGCGAGGTTATAATGCGCTTAAGAGTATATGGTCAGGCTGCACTACAAACAGCATCAGAGAAGGGTCTCCGAACGCTGCAGAGGGGCCCTGCTCATGCAGGGGCACCCTCTCACATAGGAACCACGCACTCTGCCTTCAGGATTGATAACGCCTGCCATAGGAGTGACTTATAGGTTTATATGTGTGTATGTATTTAGTGATATAGGTAACCTATATCACAGTAAGGGGTGCATGCACCACCTTACCCAGGCTGCAGTAGCAGACCTGTGGTGTCAGTTTGGATGGCCTTCCAGGGGTGGCATAATACATGCTGCAGCCCCTGATAGGCCTCTGAGGTACCTATGCCCTTGGTACATAGTATACCATATACTAGGGACTTATAAGGGCACTCCAGATTCCAATCAGTGATGTGCCTAAGGCACATGGAAACCATTTTAGAGAGGAAGCAGCTAGGCTGGGGTTCTGATTAGCAGGGCCCCAGCCAGACTAATGTCGAAAAACAGTGAAGCATCAGCAAAAAGTGGGGGTACCCATGTGAAGCAGATCCTACTCTCCTACACAACCCCCCCAAACGTAGGGACATTAAACTAACCTTGCCCAGTTAAGTCTTCATGTTCTAAGTGGAAGTACCTAGAGAGTCCATCTGCATTGGCATGGTTACTCCCAGGTCTATGTTCCACTGTGAAGTCCATCCCCTGTAGGGAAATGGACCACCTAAGCAGTTTGGGGTTTTCACCCTTCATTTGTTTTAGCCATAAGAGGGGCTTATGGTCTGTCTGAACCAGGAAGTGGGTACCAAACAAGTATGGCCTCAACTTCTTCAGAGCCCAGACCACAGCAAAGGCCTCCCTCTCTATGGCTGACCAACGTTTCTCTCTAGGGGTCAGCCTTCTGCTAATGAAAGCTACTGGCTGATCCTGACCTTCTTCATTCAATTGTGACAGTACAGCCCCTACCCCCAATTCAGATGCATCAGTTTGAACAATGAACTTCTTGGAGTAATCAGGACTCTGTAGAATGGGAGCAGTGCACATGGCCTGCTTCAGGTCATCAAATGCCTTTTGACAGCTAGCTGTCCACTGAACCTTTTTGGGCATTTTCTTAGAAGTTAAGTCATTCAGGGGTGTCACTATTGATCCATACCCCTTGACAAATCTCCTATAGTACCCAGTCAGGCCTAAGAAGGCTCTCACCTGAGTCTGGGTAGTTGGAGCAGTCCAGTCCATGATAGTCTGGATCTTGCTCTGCAAAGGTTGAACCTGGCCTCCACCCACAAGGTGGCCCAGGTACACAACCTGACTCTGCCCTATCTGGCACTTAGTGGCCTTGATAGTCAGGCCTGCCTTTTGCAGGGCCTGTAAAACATTCCTGAGGTGGACCAGGTGATCCTCCCAGGTGGAGCTAAAGACAGCAATATCATCTAGATATGCTGCACTATAGGCTTCCAGACCTGTGAGAACTGTATTCACCAACCTCTGGAAAGTGGCAGGTGCATTCTTCAGACCAAAGGGCATCACCACAAATTGATAATGCCCACTAGGGGTTGAGAATGCTGTTTTGGGCTTTGCAGTATCAGCTAGTCTGATCTGCCAGTAGCCAGCTGTCAAGTCAAATGTGCTGAGATATTTGGCTGAGGCCAAAGTATCTATGAGCTCATCTGCCCTTGGTATTGGATGGGCATCAGTCCTAGTGACTGCATTGAGACCCCTGTAGTCCACACAAAACCTCATCTCTCTTTTTCCACCACTGGTGTGAGGTTTTGGCACAAGGACCACTGGACTAGCCCAAGGGCTATCTGAGGGTTCAATAACTCCCAATTCCAACATTTTCTGGACTTCAGTCCTGATACAGTCCCTGACATGGTCAGGTTGCCTATAAATCTTATTTTTAATAGGCAGACTGTCCCCAGTGTCCACTTCATGAGTGCACCAGGTGGTCTGACTGGGTGTCAGTGAAAACATGTGTCTAAACTGATTGAGCACCTGTCTACAATCAGTTTGTTGCTGGGTAGTGAGGCTGCCTGCCAAGGCTACACCATCTACTGACCCATCGTCAGGGTTCTGTGAGAGCAGGTCAGGGAGTGGGTCACTCTCTTCCTCCTGCCCTTCATCAGTAGCCATGAGCAAGCCCATGTCTGCCCTGTCCACATATGGTTTTAACCTGTTGACATGGAGAACCCTGTGGGGACTCCTGGGTGTTCCTAGGTCTACTAAGTAGGTAACCTCACCCTTCTGCTCAACAATAGTGTGGGGTCCACTCCATTTGTCTTGGAGAGCTGCTGGGGCCACTGGCTCCAACACCCACACCTTCTGTCCTGGCTGGTAAACAGTCAGAACAGCCTTTTGGTCATGCCAGGCCTTTTGAAGTTCCTGGCTAGCCTCAAGGTTGTTGGTTGCCTTTTTCATATACTCAGCCATCCGGGAGCGGAGACCAAGTACATAGTCCACTATGTCTTGCTTTGGGGGCTTGAGCGGTAACTCCCATCCTTCCTTCACCAAGCACAGTGGACCCCTGACAGGGTGGCCAAACAGAAGTTCAAAAGGGCTGTAACCAACCCCTTCTGAGGCACCTCCCTATATGCAAATAAAAGGCAGGGCAAGAGTATGTCCCATCTTCGCCTAAGCTTTTCTGGGAGCCCTTTAATCATGCCCTTCAAGGTTTTGTTGAATCTCTCAACTAAACCATTGCATTGTGGGTGATAGGGTGTGGTGAACTTATAAGTCACTCCACACTCCTTCCACATTGCTTTTAAGTACCCAGACATGAAGTTTGCACCCCTGTCTGATACTACCTCCTTAGGAAAGCCCACTCTTGAGAAAATTCCCAGGAGGGCCCTTGCCACCACAGGTGCTGTAGTGGTCCTGAGGGGAATAGCTTCTGGGTACCTGGTGGCATGATCCACTACCACCAGGATAAACCTGTGCCCAGATGCTGTTTGGGGATCCATGGGACCAACAATGTCAATCCCTACCCTTTCAAAGGGCACCCCCACCACAGGTAGTGGTATCAGGGGGCCTTTGTAGTGCCACCTGCCTTGCCACTGGCCTGGCAGGTTACACAGGAGCGACAAAACTCCTTGGTGTCTTCAGACATGTGGGGCCAGTGAAAGTGAGGGACAATTCTGTCCCAAGTCTTGTTCTGGCCCAGGTGACCTGCCAAGGGAATATCATGGGCTAGGGTCAATAGGAAGCCCCTGAACTTTAGAGGTATAACCAACCTCCTGGTAGCACCAGGCTTGGGGTCTCTACACTCTGAGTACAGGAGTCCATCATCCCAATACACTGTATGGGGACCACTAGCTTTCCCAGCAGCCTCAGCAGCAGCTTGCTGTCTGAGGGGTTCAAGGGAGGGGCAGCTCTGCTGCTCCTGGCTCAGATCTGCCCTGGAAGGTCCCCCTGTCCCCAAGAACTCAACCTGGTCAGGTTCAAGTTCCTCTGGGACAGTTCCTTCTTCAGGACTGAGATCATCCCCCTCAAGGGCCAAGGGGGAAGGCACTGCCTTAACCCTACTACTCCTCCTCTTGGAAGGCACTTGGTCCATTATTCCAGAATCCAAGGCCTGTTCAGTGCTAGACATTTTGGCTTGTGACCTGGTCACAGCAAACACATCTGCAGGGATCCCCAGCATTTCTGCATGGGTCCTGAGCTCCACTTCTACCCAAGCAGAAGTCTCTAAGTCATTGCCAAGCAAGCATTCGACTGGTAGGTTTGCACTCACCACAACCTTCTTAAGGCCAGTTACCCCTCCCCAGGAGAAGTTAACAACTGCCAGAGTATGGTCTGTTCTGACGTTGCTAGCATTGGTCACTTGGTACATCTCACCAAGTATAACTTGCCCAGGATTCACAAGGTCTTGTGTCACCATTGTGACACTTGCCCCTGTGTCCCTAAATGCCAAAGCCTCTCGTCCATTGATTAAAGGCTGTTGTCTGTACTTGCCCAGATTACTGGGACTCACAGAGGAGGGCACATCCATGCCTCCATCACAGACTAACACAGCCTGAGTTAGTTCTCTGACTAGGTCAGAGCCCAACTCAGTACCCAGGGTGAACCCTACTAAACCCTTGGCTGGAGCACTCCCACCAACTGTAACTGTACTAGGGGGAACAGGTGCCTTAGGGGCATTGGTGGGTGCTGGACTTGAGTCTTTGGACTTGGTGCAATCACTGGTCCAGTGGGTCTTTTGCTTACAGACCTTGCACCATGGTTTTCTTTGGCCTTTTCCTTTTGTAGACTATGAATCCCCACCTGAAGAAGATTTTTGGGGGCCTGGTGAAGACTTTTGATCTTTACCCTTCCCCCCACCCTTTTCAGAGTTCTTAGCATCTTGCTTCTTAGGGTCCCCACCTTGGTTCTGTACCTTCTGCTTCACCCTGGTTCTGACCCATTTGTCTGCCTTCTTTCCCAATTCTTGGGGAGAGGTCAGATCAGAGTCCACCAGGTATTGATGCAACAGCTGATTTTGACAGTTATTAAGAATCTGCTCCCTCATTATCAGATTGTACAATCCTGAGAAGTCACACACCTTACTGCCCATCAACCAGCCTTCCAGAGCCTTAGCAGAACAATCCACATAGTCTACCCAGTCTTGAGTCTGTGCTTTTTGGGTATCTCTGAACTTCAACCTGTACTGTTCAGTGGTTAGGCCAAACCCATCAATAAGAGCACTCTTCAAGACCTTGTAATTATCAGCATCCTCCTCTCTAACAGTGAGGAGCTTATCTCTACCTTTGTCTGCAAAGGAGAGCCACAAGATTGCTGCCCACTGCTCTTGAGGGACCTTCTGTACTTTACAGGCCCTCTCTAGAGCAGTTATCCACTTGTGGATGTCATCCCCACTCTGGTAGGGAGGGACAATCTTGCTCAGGTTCCTATGGTCATAGGACCTTTCCCTATCTCTAGGGACATGGCTGCCACCATGGGACTCTAGTCCCAACTTTCTTCTCTCTTTGAAGAGATCTATGGACTCCTTGTCTATAGCCAGTTGCTGCTTTCTGAGTTCAAGCTGAGCTTCCTCATATTGAACCAGCCTCTTTCTCCTCTCATGAGAGGATTCCCTCCCTATGAGATGAGACAGAGGTCCCTATGGAGGTGCCAGAGTGGTTAGACTCCTGAGAAGGAGACCTAGACTTTCTGGGCACACTCATAATCCTTCCTGGGGGGACAAAGTGGGTATCATTCTGATCTTCCTCTTCATCGTCCACAGGAGGGATTGGGTTATCCAGGTCAGGGTCATTGTCACCCTCCTGGCCAGTTTCAGAGGGGGGCTGGGGGTATTTCTACCCCTGGCCCCATCCTCATCTTCTGCCCCACCTTCAGCTCCTACCCCTTCAGTCCCCAAGGGCTTACTGAGATCATAAGCTTCCAACATCTCTCTAAGATGTTGGGTGGTGGGACTTTGTCCTGTCTTCAATTTCCTCAAGTTACATAATGCTCTCAATTCCAAGAATGGGAGTGTATCATACTTGGAGGGGAGAAGCCCATGGGCTTCTGGCAAGGACTCACTGGGTCCTGGCTTTGAAGACATCACTAGTGAGGTGTGGTGTATGCACTACCTACTCTAGTGTGGCCTACTAAACTCTCTTGAGTTGTAGAAAGGGTGTGCTATCCCTTAACACACAACTCTAAGTTCAGTAGAACTTACTGTATTCTAAGCTTAAATTATATGTACCTTAGGTACCTTTAGTGGTTTTCAGTTGATCAATTCAATTGAGATTATCTGGTAAAACAATAGCAAGCTGGAATCCCACACGCTGCACACCAATGTGAGAAGTTGGCCTGGCATATGCTGTCCACTAATTATAGTGGGCACCTTGCACCAGTCCAAACAACCCCTTATTGGAGATAGGTTAAAGACAACCTTATTGAAAGCTATCCTAGTGGTAGCTATGGAGAGCAGCCTTCAGGCTAAGTCTTGAAGGAATGTAAAGCAGCTTGTTTTACCAGTCTATAATCTCTTGAGTGACCAAATGAAAGAGCACCACACCAGGTATATATTCAAAATATATGTATTTATTGCTAAACACACCCCTCTAGTCTCTTTATGAGGCTAGAGTTCGAAGTACACAAGTTATAAGTTATTTAAACACAGTAATAGCACAAATACACGTTTGGGCCCTAGGGGCGTACCAAACCATATACCAATAAAGTGGTATAAGAACCACGACTGAACTAGACACTAGGCCTAGAGCCTCTAGAAGTGCTTGGACCACAAGGAACCACCCAAGGTAGTGACACAGGGAACCCACGGGGGACGCGTGCAGTGTAAATACACAACCGCGATACGCCGTTAACTTCTATGGAGAAAGTCGCGATCAGGAAATTAAAGAAAAGGGACACTTAAAGGAGGACTTGGAGCAAACCCTTTGAGAACTAGGTCGTTCTAGAGTCTCTACCCACGGGAGCACCGGAGTACTCGTGTTACCTCACCCAGGGAAGCCGGGTGCATAGGTGCCTTTCGGGGTCGGGTTTCGTCGTCGATTTGAATGGCGATCTGCTGCAAAGTGCTGCTGGCGACCAAGTGGAAAGTGTCCGGGTGGATCCAAGAGTGGATCGGAGATCTGAAGAACCTGAAAGCAGAGGGGACAGAGTCTGGGTCACTAGCCAGTGACCAGGAAGGCGATGGACAGATGCCCACCGATGTCGCTTGCTTCAAGTGCGTTGACGGTCGTCTTGACTCTTCAGCCACGAGGTCCAGGAGGCGTTGTCGGCGACCAGGAGCAGGATTCCGGCTGGTACACAATGTCTGTCGAGTGCTGAGGTGTCGGCGACCGGATTGGACCCAACAAGCCTTGGCAACGGCAAGTCTCGGTGAAGATGAAGATCGTCGATGGTGCAGACCAGCAAGGTCTGAGGAACTCACCCAGCAAGGGTAAGTGAGGGAAAGCCTGGAGCAACCAGGGAGCCCAAGAAGAAAAGGATTGGCCTTCATGAAGGGCTACTAGCCAACAGGCTAGTGACCGTGAAGGAGCCTCAAGACGTTGCACATGGATCTGGCTCACAGGACACTCGTGGAGTGGAGGCCAGTGATCTTCGGTGCAGTTGGTGCTGGAGGCTAGGGCTACTCGAAGCCCAAAGCATGACTTCGTGGGAGACCCAGAAGAGGATGCACTAGCAAATGCGTGCGGTGTCCAGGGGTCACGGTTCCACGTTACCCACGACAGCTACGGGCCTCAGCTTTGCTGGGGACTCAGGGCAGCCTCGGGGAAGTCTGGAAATCTACCTCTGGTGATGCAAAGACTTCGGCGTCCGACGGGAGCTTAGGCGATGCAGACCGGACAATTGCTTCTTTGGTGCCTGCCAAGCAGGGAGTCACTCCTTGACCCCAAGGGAGATTCTTCTGTCCTCTAGTCTTTAGTAGAGCGTCGAAGGTCCAGGATTCTGTTTCAGAGTTTCGTCCAGGGATAATCTAAAGTCCTAAGGACTGGGTTCCTATACTTATACTAAGTTTAGGGGTTGGACTACTCTGTGGCCCCACCTATGGGTGGGTCAGGGCAGAGGGGTGGCTACACCCCTTTCCCTTTGTCCAGTTCGCGCCAAAGCAGGGGCTGCAAGCCCTGATCCGGTTTGAACTGGGGTATGCACAGGGACACCAAGTGTGCCCCCAGTGCAGGACTTCAAAGCACCCGAAAGTGCTCCCGCCCAGCCCCAATACACATTATCCTGTCTGGGGAGGTGGTCACACCTCCCTGGGACAGGAAACCTATTGTCCAGGCCTCCCCTGCCGGAGTTTCATCCAGCAGCAGGAGGCCAGACTCGTGTCTGTGGCAGCAGCATCCATTTTGTGATGCCAGGGCTTTAGAAAGAAGTTACCGGCCAGGCCAGGGTTAACATGTCTCTCCCTCTAGAAGGGTGGAATGCTACCCCCGCTGCCAGAATTGGCGGGGGGTAGTATTCCAAGATGTTTGACACCAAACACGACATGTTTAGGTGCAGCCATTCCAAAGTTAGCATTTAACGCGAGGTTATAATGCGCTTAAGAGTATATGGTCAGGCTGCACTACAAACAGCATCAGAGAAGGGTCTCCGAACGCTGCAGAGGGGCCCTGCTCATGCAGGGGCACCCTCTCACATAGGAACCACGCACTCTGCCTTCAGGATTGATAAGGCCTGCCATAGGAGTGACTTATAGGTTTATATGTGTGTATGTATTTAGTGATATAGGTAACCTATATCACAGTAAGGGGTGCATGCACCACCTTACCCAGGCTGCAGTAGCAGACCTGTGGTGTCAGTTTGGATGGCCTTCCAGGGGTGGCATAATACATGCTGCAGCCCCTGGTAGGCCTCTGAGGTACCTATGCCCTTGGTACATAGTATACCATATACTAGGGACTTATAAGGGCACTCCAGATTCCAATCAGTGATGTGCCTAAGGCACATGGAAACCATTTTAGAGAGGAAGCAGCTAGGCTGGGGTTCTGATTAGCAGGGCCCCAGCCAGACTAATGTCGAAAAACAGTGAAGCATCAGCAAAAAGTGGGGGTACCCATGTGAAGCAGATCCTACTCTCCTACACAACCCCCCCCAAACGTAGGGACATTAAACTAACCTTGCCCAGTTAAGTCTTCATGTTCTAAGTGGAAGTACCTAGAGAGTCCATCTGCATTGGCATGGTTACTCCCAGGTCTATGTTCCACTGTGAAGTCCATCCCCTGTAGGGAAATGGACCACCTAAGCAGTTTGGGGTTTTCACCCTTCATTTGTTTTAGCCATAAGAGGGGCTTATGGTCTGTCTGAACCAGGAAGTGGGTACCAAACAAGTATGGCCTCAACTTCTTCAGAGCCCAGACCACAGCAAAGGCCTCCCTCTCTATGGCTGACCAACGTTTCTCTCTAGGGGTCAGCCTTCTGCTAATGAAAGCTACTGGCTGATCCTGACCTTCTTCATTCAATTGTGACAGTACAGCCCCTACCCCCAATTCAGATGCATCAGTTTGAACAATGAACTTCTTGGAGTAATCAGGACTCTGTAGAATGGGAGCAGTGCACATGGCCTGCTTCAGGTCATCAAATGCCTTTTGACAGCTAGCTGTCCACTGAACCTTTTTGGGCATTTTCTTAGAAGTTAAGTCATTCAGGGGTGTCACTATTGATCCATACCCCTTGACAAATCTCCTATAGTACCCAGTCAGGCCTAAGAAGGCTCTCACCTGAGTCTGGGTAGTTGGAGCAGTCCAGTCCATGATAGTCTGGATCTTGCTCTGCAAAGGTTGAACCTGGCCTCCACCCACAAGGTGGCCCAGGTACACAACCTGACTCTGCCCTATCTGGCACTTAGTGGCCTTGATAGTCAGGCCTGCCTTTTGCAGGGCCTGTAAAACATTCCTGAGGTGGACCAGGTGATCCTCCCAGGTGGAGCTAAAGACAGCAATATCATCTAGATATGCTGCACTATAGGCTTCCAGACCTGTGAGAACTGTATTCACCAACCTCTGGAAAGTGGCAGGTGCATTCTTCAGACCAAAGGGCATCACCACAAATTGATAATGCCCACTAGGGGTTGAGAATGCTGTTTTGGGCTTTGCAGTATCAGCTAGTCTGATCTGCCAGTAGCCAGCTGTCAAGTCAAATGTGCTGAGATATTTGGCTGAGGCCAAAGTATCTATGAGCTCATCTGCCCTTGGTATTGGATGGGCATCAGTCCTAGTGACTGCATTGAGACCCCTGTAGTCCACACAAAACCTCATCTCTCTTTTTCCACCACTGGTGTGAGGTTTTGGCACAAGGACCACTGGACTAGCCCAAGGGCTATCTGAGGGTTCAATAACTCCCAATTCCAACATTTTCTGGACTTCAGTCCTGATACAGTCCCTGACATGGTCAGGTTGCCTATAAATCTTATTTTTAATAGGCAGACTGTCCCCAGTGTCCACTTCATGAGTGCACCAGGTGGTCTGACTGGGTGTCAGTGAAAACATGTGTCTAAACTGATTGAGCACCTGTCTACAATCAGTTTGTTGCTGGGTAGTGAGGCTGCCTGCCAAGGCTACACCATCTACTGACCCATCGTCAGGGTTCTGTGAGAGCAGGTCAGGGAGTGGGTCACTCTCTTCCTCCTGCCCTTCATCAGTAGCCATGAGCAAGCCCATGTCTGCCCTGTCCACATATGGTTTTAACCTGTTGACATGGAGAACCCTGTGGGGACTCCTGGGTGTTCCTAGGTCTACTAAGTAGGTAACCTCACCCTTCTGCTCAACAATAGTGTGGGGTCCACTCCATTTGTCTTGGAGAGCTGCTGGGGCCACTGGCTCCAACACCCACACCTTCTGTCCTGGCTGGTAAACAGTCAGAACAGCCTTTTGGTCATGCCAGGCCTTTTGAAGTTCCTGGCTAGCCTCAAGGTTGTTGGTTGCCTTTTTCATATACTCAGCCATCCGGGAGCGGAGACCAAGTACATAGTCCACTATGTCTTGCTTTGGGGGCTTGAGAGGTAACTCCCATCCTTCCTTCACCAAGCACAGTGGACCCCTGACAGGGTGGCCAAACAGAAGTTCAAAAGGGCTGTAACCAATCCCCTTCTGAGGCACCTCCCTATATGCAGATAAAAGGCAGGGCAAGAGTATGTCCCATCTTCGCCTAAGCTTTTCTGGGAGCCCTTTAATCATGCCCTTCAAGGTTTTGTTGAATCTCTCAACTAAACCATTGCATTGTGGGTGATAGGGTGTGGTGAACTTATAAGTCACTCCACACTCCTTCCACATTGCTTTTAAGTACCCAGACATGAAGTTTGCACCCCTGTCTGATACTACCTCCTTAGGAAAGCCCACTCTTGAGAAAATTCCCAGGAGGGCCCTTGCCACCACAGGTGCTGTAGTGGTCCTGAGGGGAATAGCTTCTGAGTACCTGGTGGCATGATCCACTACCACCAGGATAAACCTGTGCCCAGATGCTGTTTGGGGATCCATGGGACCAACAATGTCAATCCCTACCCTTTCAAAGGGCACCCCCACCACAGGTAGTGGTATCAGGGGGGCCTTTGTAGTGCCACCTGCCTTGCCACTGGCCTGGCAGGTTACACAGGAGCGACAAAACTCCTTGGTGTCTTCAGACATGTGGGGCCAGTGAAAGTGAGGGACAATTCTGTCCCAAGTCTTGTTCTGGCCCAGGTGACCTGCCAAGGGAATATCATGGGCTAGGGTCAATAGGAAGCCCCTGAACTTTAGAGGTATAACCAACCTCCTGGTAGCACCAGGCTTGGGGTCTCTACACTCTGAGTACAGGAGTCCATCATCCCAATACACTGTATGGGGACCACTAGCTTTCCCAGCAGCCTCAGCAGCAGCTTGCTGTCTGAGGGGTTCAAGGGAGGGGCAGCTCTGCTGCTCCTGGCTCAGATCTGCCCTGGAAGGTCCCCCTGTCCCCAAGAACTCAACCTGGTCAGGTTCAAGTTCCTCTGGGACAGTTCCTTCTTCAGGACTGAGATCATCCCCCTCAAGGGACTGATCTTCTTCCTGAGCCAAGGGGGAAGGCACTGCCTTAACCCTACTACTCCTCCTCTTGGAAGGCACTTGGTCCATTATTCCAGAATCCAAGGCCTGTTCAGTGCTAGACATTTTGGCTTGTGACCTGGTCACAGCAAACACATCTGCAGGGATCCCCAGCATTTCTGCATGGGTCCTGAGCTCCACTTCTGCCCAAGCAGAAGTCTCTAAGTCATTGCCAAGCAAGCATTCGACTGGTAGGTTTGCACTCACCACAACCTTCTTAAGGCCAGTTACCCCTCCCCAGGAGAAGTTAACAACTGCCAGAGTATGGTCTGTTCTGACGTTGCTAGCATTGGTCACTTGGTACATCTCACCAAGTATAACTTGCCCAGGATTCACAAGGTCTTGTGTCACCATTGTGACACTTGCCCCTGTGTCCCTAAATGCCAAAGCCTCTCGTCCATTGATTAAAGGCTGTTGTCTGTACTTGCCCAGATTACTGGGACTCACAGAGGAGGGCACATCCATGCCTCCATCACAGACTAACACAGCCTGAGTTAGTTCTCTGACTAGGTCAGAGCCCAACTCAGTACCCAGGGTGAACCCTACTAAACCCTTGGCTGGAGCACTCCCACCAACTGTAACTGTACTAGGGGGAACAGGTGCCTTAGGGGCATTGGTGGGTGCTGGACTTGAGTCTTTGGACTTGGTGCAATCACTGGTCCAGTGGGTCTTTTGCTTACAGACCTTGCACCATGGTTTTCTTTGGCCTTTCCCTTTTGTAGACTGTGAATCCCCACCTGAAGAAGATTTTTGGGGGCCTGGTGAAGACTTTTGATCTTTACCCTTCTCCCCACCCTTTTCAGAGTTCTTAGCATCTTGCTTCTTAGGGTCCCCACCTTGGTTCTATACCTTCTGCTTCACCCTGGTTCTGACCCATTTGTCTGCCTTCTTTCCCAATTCTTGGGGAGAGGTCAGATCAGAGTCCACCAGGTATTGATGCAACAGCTGATTTTGACAGTTATTAAGAATCTGCTCCCTCATTATCAGATTGTACAATCCTGAGAAGTCACACACCTTACTGCCCATCAACCAGCCTTCCAGAGCCTTAGCAGAACAATCCACATAGTCTACCCAGTCTTGAGTCTGTGCTTTTGGGTATCTCTGAACTTCAACCTGTACTGTTCAGTGGTTAGGCCAAACCCATCAATAAGAGCACTCTTCAAGACCTTGTAATTATCAGCATCCTCCTCTCTAACAGTGAGGAGCGTATCTCTACCTTTGTCTGCAAAGGAGAGCCACAAGATTGCTGCCCACTGCTCTTGAGGGACCTTCTGTACTTTACAGGCCCTCTCTAGAGCAGTTATCCACTTGTGGATGTCATCCCCACTCTGGTAGGGAGGGACAATCTTGCTCAGGTTCCTATGGTCATAGGACCTTTCCCTATCTCTAGGGACATGGCTGCCACCATGGGACTCTAGTCCCAACTTTCTTCTCTCTTTGAAGAGATCTAGGGACTCCCTGTCTATAGCCAGTTGCTGCTTTCTGAGTTCAAGCTGAGCTTCCTCATATTGAACCAGCCTCTTTCTCCTCTCATGAGAGGATTCCCTCCTATGAGATGAGACAGAGGTCCCTATGGAGGTGTCAGAGTGGTTAGACTCCTGAGAAGGAGACCTAGACTTTCTGGGCACACTCATAATCCTTCCTGGGGGGACAAAGTGGGTATCATTCTGATCTTCCTCTTCATCGTCCACAGGAGGGATTGGGTTATCCAGGTCAGGGTCATTGTCACCCTCCTGGCCAGTTTCAGAGGGGGGCTGGGGGTATTTCTACCCCTGGCCCCATCCTCATCTTCTGCCCCACCTTCAGCTCCTACCCCTTCAGTCCCCAAGGGCTTACTGAGATCATAAGCTTCCAACATCTCTCTAAGATGTTGGGTGGTGGGACTTTGTCCTGTCTTCAATTTCCTCAAGTTACATAATGCTCTCAATTCCAAGAATGGGAGTGTATCATACTTGGAGGGAGAAGCCCATGGGCTTCTGGCAAGGACTCACTGGGTCCTGGCTTTGAAGACATCACTAGTGAGGTGTGGTGTATGCACTACCTACTCTAGTGTGGCCTACTAAACTCTCTTGAGTTGTAGAAAGGGTGTGCTATCCCTTAACACACAACTCTAAGTTCAGTAGAACTTACTGTATTCTAAGCTTAAATTATATGTACCTTAGGTACCTTTAGTGGTTTTCAGTTGATCAATTCAATTGAGATTATCTGGTAAAACAATAGCAAACTGGAATCCCACACGCTGCACACCAATGTGAGAAGTTGGCCTGGCATATGCTGTCCACTAATTATAGTGGGCACCTTGCACCAGTCCAAACAACCCCTTATTGGAGATAGGTTAAAGACAACCTTATTGAAAGCTATCCTAGTGGTAGCTATGGAGAGCAGCCTTCAGGCTAAGTCTTGAAGGAATGTAAAGCAGCTTGTTTTACCAGTCTATAATCTCTTGAGTGACCAAATGAAAGAGCACCACACCAGGTATATATTCAAAATATATGTATTTATTGCTAAACACACCCCTCTAGTGTCTTTATGAGGCTAGGGTTCGAAGTACACAAGTTATAAGTTATTTAAACACAGTAGTAGCACAAATACACGTTTTGGCCCTAGGGGCGTACCAAACCATATACCAATAAAGTGGTATAAGAACCACGACTGAACTAGACACTAGGCCTAGAGCCTCTAGAAGTGCTTGGACCACAAGGAACCACCCAAGGTAGTGACACAGGGGACCCACGGGGGACGCGTGCAGTGTAAATACACAACCGCGATACGCCGTTAACTTCTATGGAGAAAGTCGCGATCAGGAAATTAAAGAAAAGGGACACTTAAAGGAGGACTTGGAGCAAACCCTTTGAGAACTAGGTCGTTCTAGAGTCTCTACCCACGGGAGCACCGGAGTACTCGTGTTACCTCACCCAGGGAAGCCGGGTGCATAGGTGCCTTTCGGGGTCGGGTTTCGTCGTCGATTTGAATGGCGATCTGCTGCAAAGTGCTGCTGGCGACCAAGTGGAAAGTGTCCGGGTGGATCCAAGAGTGGATCGGAGATCTGAAGAACCTGAAAGCAGAGGGGACAGAGTCTGGGTCACTAGCCAGTGACCAGGAAGGCAATGGACAGATGCCCACCGATGTCGCTTTCTTCAAGTGTGTTGATGGTCGTCTTGACTCTTTAGCCACGAGGTCCCGGAGGCGTTGTCGGCGACCAAAAGCAGGATTCGGGCTGGTACACGATGTCTGTCGAGTGCTGAGGTGTCGGCGACCGGATTGGACCCAACAAGCCTTGGCAACGGCAAGTCTTGGTGAAGATGAAGATTGTCGATGGTGCAGACCAGCAAGGTCTGAGGAACTCACCCAGCAAGGGTAAGTGAGGGCAAGCCTGGGGCAACCAGGGAGCCCAAGAAGAGAAGGATTGGCCTTCGTGAAGGGCTACTAGCCAACGGGCTAGTGACTGCAAAGGAGCCTCGAGACGTCGCACGTGGATCTGGCTCACAGGACACTCGTGGAGTGGAGGCCAGTGATCTTCGGTGCAGTTGGTGCTGGAGGCTAGGGCTACTCGGAGCCCAAAGCACGACTTCGTGGGAGACCCAGATGAGGATGCACTAGCAAATGCGTGCGGTGTCCAGGGGTCACGGTTCCACTTTACCCACGACAGCTACGGGCCTCAGCTTTGCTGGAGACTCAGGGCAGCCTCGGGGAAGTCTGGAAATCCACCTCTGGTGATGCAAGGATTTTGGCGTCAGACGGGAGCTTAGGCGATGCAGACCGGACAATTGCTTCTTTGGTGCCTGCCAAGCAGGGGAGTCACTCCTTGACCCCAAGGGAGATTCTTCTGTCCTCTAGTCTTTAGTAGAGCATCGAAGGTCCAGGATTCTGTTTCAGAGTTTCGTCCAGGGATAATCTAAAGTCCTAAGGACTGGTTCCTATACTTATACTAAGTTTAGGGGTTGGACTACTCTGTGGCCCCACCTATGGGTGGGTCAGGGCAGAGGGGTGGCTACACCCCTTTCCCTTTGTCCAGTTTGCGCCAAAGCAGGGGCTGCAAGCCCCTGATCCGGTTTGAACTGGGGTATGCACAGGGACACCAAGTGTGCCCCCAGTGCAGGACTTCAAAGCACCCGAAAGTGCTCCCGCCCAGCCCCAATACACATTATCCTGTCTGGGGAGGTGGTCACACCTCCCTGGGACAGGAAACCTATTGTCCAGGCCTCCCCTGCCGGAGTTTCGTCCAGCAGCAGGAGGCCAGACTTGTGTCTGTGGCAGCAGCATCCATTTTGTGATGCCAGGCTTTAGAAAGAAGTTACCGGCTAGGCCAGGGTTAACATGTCTCTCCCTCTAGAAGGGTGGAATGCTACCCCCGCCGCCAGAATTGGCGGGGGGTAGTATTCCAAGATGTTTGACACCAAACACGACATGTTTCGGTGCAGCCATTCCAAAGTTAGCATTTAACGCGAGGTTATAATGCGCTTAAGAGTATATGGTCAGGCTGCACTACAAACAGCATCAGAGAAGGGTCTCCGAACACTGCAGAGGGGCCCTGCTCATGCAGGGGCACCCTCTCACATAGGAACCACGCATTCTGCCTTCAGGATTGATAAGGCCTGCCATAGGAGTGACATAGGTTTATATGTGTGTATGTATTTAGTGATATAGGTAACCTATATCACAGTAAGAGGTGCATGCACCACCTTACCCAGGCTGCAGTAGCAGACCTGTGGTGTCAGTTTGGATGGCCTTCCAGGGGTGGCATAATACATGCTGCAGCCCCTGGTAGGCCTCTGAGGTACCTATGCCCTTGGTACATAGTATACCATATACTAGGGACTTATAAGGGCACTCCAGATTCCAATCAGTGATGTGCCTAAGGCACATGGAAACCATTTTAGAGAGGAAGCAGCTAGGCTGGGGTTCTGATTAGCAGGGCCCCAGCCAGACTAATGTCGAAAAACAGTGAAGCATCAGCAAAAAGTGGGGGTACCCATGTGAAGCAGATCCTACTCTCCTACAGCCCCTTCCCTTGCCTCACCTGCAACCCCACCTACACAGCAGCTCTTCCTCTGTGACCTCGGCCTCTTCCCCTCCAATCCAGCTGATCCATCATACAGGGGAAGAGGAAGTCCACCCACACAGAGGGAGTGCCCCTCACCCCCGGACACCCTCCCCAGGCGCAGACAGACTGAGGCCCCCATCCGCAAGTCCCCCGGACCCGGAAGAGCAAGACCCCGCCACCACCCTGCAGCTCAACCACCAAGTCTCCTTCCTCCATCCCTCAGGCCCCCACTCCACAGATTCCCCCACCACACCCTGCCCCAGGTTCCCCCAACCACAGATACAGCATCCCCAGAAAGATCCAGCCTTCTCCCCCTACCACTTGCTCTTCCAGCACCACACCCCCGCTGCGCTTGTTTGTGCCACTGGTGTGGAGAGCGTGTCCTCCCCCTCTGTCCTGCCCACCTTACCTGAACCCCATTCTACTCCCCTGGGGATAGGCACTGCAGTGGAGTCCACTACCACCCTGTCTGACTTGGGCACTGCAGTGGGGAACCTGTCCACTCCATCTGCATGGCCCACTGCAGTCGTGCCGGCACCAACACCATCTGAGTCATGCCCCCCAGTTGTGCCGGCACACACCATGTCAGACGCCTCCACTGCAGTCGTCAGTGACTCTCCAGCACCCACCACCCCTTCCCTGCCTCCTTCTGGTGAGCCCTGATCCTGTCCCTGCGGTGCCTGGCCTGCCCCCCGTATGCCCCTCCGAGGGGACTGTCCCTGGTCCATATCAGTGCAGGCATGCAGAGGGTGACATCTGGCACTGTCACCCTGTTTGGACTATTGTTTTGGACTGGCCATTGGCCTTTGTTATATTTCTGGACTTTCACTTCCATACACATGAATGCTGAATAAAGCTACTTTCTGTTCTCTAGTGGTTTTACTTCTGATGTACATGATGTTGATGATGCTAACCATGCCCTTGCTGCACTGATGGTGATTTTTGATATCAGGGAAATGAAGTGTTACTGTGCAGGACCCCATGTGGTCCAGGGGGAATGTGTCCTATCCTGGTGTGTATCCGTGTCATCCTTTGCAGCAATAAGAGGGTGTCATGTTTTCAATATTTGGCAATGGTATTTCCTACATTTATTTGTAATGTCACATCTGTGGCTTACACCCCTGCACATCTGTTGTGCTTGCCATTGTTCAATTTGTCTATTTCCCTGACCGTGTGACCATCTCCACTGGACATGCAAGTTTGGGCATCAATGGGGAAGGACTCATCTGTGTGATCAGTGCAACTTGCTATACATGTGTGTTGGATCTGTGCAGATGGTGTCGGTGACACTGCCATGACCAGGCTGATGTGACGAGGGCCTTCATTTTGTGCTAATTGATGACTGAGTGACCAAGTGTACTGCTGATATGATAGAGCCCTGCAGAGACAACGTATGGCACAGCTTTCCTTACA
Source organism: Calotriton arnoldi (assembly GCA_963921515.1). Lineage (NCBI taxonomy): Eukaryota > Metazoa > Chordata > Amphibia > Caudata > Salamandridae > Calotriton > Calotriton arnoldi. The sequence goes on along the minus strand of CAWUFW010016974.1, from coordinate 35,789 downwards.
CAGGAGTGGAGTGCCCTCATGGCAGTGTGTAATTCTGTGACATTGCCTGAGCCCAAGGTGTGTGTTGTGTGAGCATGTCTGTGTGTGTTCACTTCCGTTTTGCAACACAGGCTGGGATCCCTAGTAATGTTCCTGTTTGTGATGCTTGCTGAGTTGACCTATGTTCCACCATAATCTTCGCCCTGGGTTCTCTGGGATGTGGGTGCATGGCACATTACTGGTCATCAGGGTGTCATCCATAGGTGTGTTTGCTGTCAGGGCTGAGTTTGTGGGCAAACGCAGATGAGACACAGTCAGGATTCCCCTTGGCACTTGTTGGTTACACAAGTCATGTAATTTCCAGTTTGTGTTAGCTTTCAGTGATTGTGACACGTTGTGTGTGTGACTGCTGCCACTCCTCTGGGTCAGAGCTGCAATGTTGGAAGTTGTCTATGTGTGTTCTTTGTGGGTGACCTTGACTTCTTCATTGTTGTGTGACTGTGTCCGGGATCACATTGATTCTGGTGGATTTCACATCATGCCGATGTACAGCGTACTGTGCAGTGTGTCAGACATTCACGAGTCTTGTAGACTGGCCATGTGTGATGGGTTTCTGCACCTTAGTTCCCAATACCCCCAGGGATTGTCATGGGTGCATGTGCAATGTCACCAGTCCATGTGAGCTTCACTGCTGCACATTGTTGGAGATCAAGGTGTGTGGTGTTGAGTGTGTGCAAATGAGAGTTGTTGCACGGCTAGACCCCTGCCTCTGTGATGGCCTTGGCTTACAGGCCATGCTGATTGATTTGTGCTTGTGTAGGTGTGATTGTAGTTTGTTACTCAGGACACATGACTGTGGTTCACAGTGTGAACGACATCTAGCTTTGTCATCACAGTGGGATCATCATGCAGGCCACGGTCACCACGATGTGGGGTCCCTGGGGGTAGTGCTGTGGTGGGTCTGTCTCTTGCTGTGTTATTTGCTGTTCCTACAAGCTTGTGTGACATGTGTAATTTGAGCTCCCTCTCATCTAACAATGCCTGTTTGCCCACATAGGGGGATCCGATCCATGAGTGACTTTTGTGTGGCACTGTATACACATCTGTGTAATTGTGATTCAGGCCTCCTCATGTGTTGTGTGGTTGCCTGGGGACACTGGCATACCCCCATCACCTGTTGTGTTTGATCTGCAGTGTGAGGCTGCCTGTTTGTGTTTGTGCATCTGCACCACTGCATTGGCATGTCTTTAGTGTGCCATTGGCTGTATGTTGTTTGTTGGCTTTCCCCTGCTGTCCCTGGGACTCCTAGGTCATCAGTCAGCACAATGATCATGGTTTGTATGTCCCATTGCTGCCATGGTATGGTATTTGTTCACCTGACATCTACAGTCTCCAAAGGATATCTACAATTGTGTGTCCATTGCTGCAGATATGTGGGGCTGCATTATGATGGTCACTTCTGTCATTGTGTTATTGAGGGATGTTGACAATGTCAGCCCCCATGGGTGATGTTTGTCTGCACATGGCCAAAGGTATATCTTATTTGCACTGCACTGTTTGCCTCACCCAATGTGTGTTGCTATGGGACACACGCACTACTATGCCACAGATGTGTTTGTTGTTCTGTGACCAGGAATCTTCCATGCAGTTTGGCATTTGCAGCTTTTACCATTACTACACTTACCTTTTGGTCACTGTGGTGATGGGTGTTTAGACCCCATTGCCACAATGTTCAGAATGTGCTTCAGCTATGGACCCCAGACTTCCCATTTGGTCACTGTGGTGATGGGTGTTTAGACCACATTGCCACACTGTTCAATTGGGCTTCTGCTATGGACCCCAGACTTACCTTTTGGTCACTGTGGTGATGGGTGTTTAGACCCCATTGCCACAATGTTCAGAATGTGCTTCAGCTATGGACACCAGACTTCCCATTTGGTCACTGTGGTGATGGGTGATTAGACCCCATTACCACACTGTTCAATTGGGCTTCAGCTATGGACCCCAGACTTCCCATTTGGTCACTGTGGTGATGGGTGTTTAGACCACATTGCCACACTGTTCAATTGGGCTTCAGCTATGGACCCCAGACTTACCTTTTGGTCACTGTGGTGATGGGTGTTTAGACCCCATTGCAACAATGTTCAGAATGTGCTTCAGCTATGGACCCCAGACTTCCCATTTGGTCACTGTGGTGATGGGTGTTTAGACCCCATTACCACACTGTTCAATTGGGCTTCAGCTATGGACCCCAGACATCCCATTTGGTCACTGTGGTGATGGGTGTTTAGACCACATTGCCACACTGTTCAATTGGGCTTCAGCTATGGACCCCAGACTTACCTTTTGGTCACTGTGGCGATGGGGTGTTATACCCCATTGCCACAGTGGTCATGTTCTGCTTGCATTATGGAGGCCACACAAATTTATGTGTGACACATGTGATTGGGGGTCACATTGTATGCTCAATGACATGTTCAGGGTTGTGGGCATTTGTCACAGACTACACACGCTTGTCATGGTGTTGGTGGGTTGTATTTCCAGTCATTCCTTATGTTGGAGTATGCTGGTTGTGTCATGCATTTCCCGTCCTATGTTTAGGGGTGGTGGTAGTGGTAGGCATCCAGGCCCCCCTGAGTAGGGGTGGTGTTAGTGGTAGGCATCCAGGCCCCTATGAGTGGGGTTGGTAGTAGTGACAGGCATCCAGCCCACCCTGAGTAGGGGTGGTGGTAGTGGTAGGCATCCATCCCCCTATGAGTGGGGTTGGTAGTAGTGGCAGGCATCCAGCCCCCCCTGAGTAGGCGTGGTGGTAGTGGGAGGCATCCAGGCCCCCCTGAGTAGGGGTGGTGTTAGTGGTAGGCATCCAGGCCCCTATGAGTGGGGTTGGTAGTAGTGACAGGCATCCAGCCCCCCCTGAGTAGGGGTGGTGGTGGTGGCAGGCATCTAGCCCCCCATGAGTAGGGATGGTGGTAGTGGTAGGCATCCAGGCCCCCTGAGTAGGGGTGGTGTTAGTGGTAGGCATCCAGGCCCCCCTGAGTAGGGGTGGTGGTGGTGGCAGGCATCTAGCCCCCCATGAGTAGGGGTGGTGGTAGGGTGGTGGTAGTGGTAGGCATCCATCCCCCCATGAGTGGGGATGGTAGTAGTGACAGGTATCCAGCCCCCCTGAGTGGGGGTGGTGGTAGTGGTAGGCATCCATACTCCTAAGGGTGGGGATGGTAGTAGGGACAGGCATCCAGGCACCCATGATTAGGGGTGGTGGTAGTGGCAGGCATCCATCCCCCATGAGTGGGGATGGTAGTAGTGACAGGCATCCATGCCCTGAGTAGGGGTGGTGGTAGTGGTAGGCATCCATACCCCTAAGGGTGGGGATGGTAATAGTGACAGGCATCCATGCACCCATGATTAGGGGTGGTGGTAGTGGTAGGCATCCATCCCCCCATGAGTGGGGATGGTAGTAGTGACAGGCATCCAGCCCCCTAAGGGTGGGTATGATAGTAGTGACAGGCATCCAGGCCCCCCTGAGTAGGGGTGGTGGTAGTGGTAGGCACCATCCCCCTAAGGATGGGGATGGTAGTAGTGACAGGTATCCAGGCACCCATGATTAGGGGTGGTGGTAGTGGTAGGCATCCATACCCCTAAGGGTGGGGATGGTAGTAGTGACAGGCATCCAGGCACCCATGATTAGGGGTGGTGGTAGTGGTAGGCATCCATCCCCCATGAGTGGGGATGGTAGTAGTGACAGGCATCCAGCCCCCTGAGTGGGGGTGGTGGTAGTGGTAGGCATCCATACCCCTAAGGGTGGGGATGGTAGTAGTGACAGGCATCCAGGCACCCATGATTAGGGGTGGTGGTAGTGGTAGGCATCCATCCCCCATGAGTGGGGATGGTAGTACTGACAGGCATCCAGCCCCCTAAGGGTGGGTATGGTAGTAGTGACAGGCATCCAGGCCCCCTGAGTAGGGGTGGTGGTAGTGGCAGGCATCCATCCCCCTAAGGATGGGGATGGTAGTAGTGACAGGCATCCAGCCCCCTGGATAGGGGTGGTGGTAGTGGCAGGCATCCATCCCCTAAGGGTGGGGATGGTAGTAGTGACAGGCATCCATGCCCCCTGAGTAGGGGTGGTGGTAGTGACAGGCATCCAGGCCCCCTGAGTAGGGGTGGTAGTAGTGGCAGGCATCCAGCCCCTAAGGGTGGGTATGGTAGTAGTCACAGGCATCCAGGCCCCCTGAGTAGGGGTGGTGGTAGTGGTAGGCATCCAGCCCCCTGAGTCGGGGTGGTGGTGGTGGCAGGCATCTAGCCCCCCATGAGTAGGGGTGGTGGTAGGGTCGTGTTAGTGGTAGGCATCCATCCCCCTATGGGTGTGTATGGCATTGGTGTTGGCCATCCCACCCCTATGGTTCTGCTGTTGCTTGTGTACGTCATTTGTGCATCCCTATGTGTGTGTGACATATTTCGGGTACGTGTAGTTTGTTTGTATTGTTGGTGTTTGACTTACCGTCTGCGCCGTACGCGTCCGTGCCGGTCCCGGTAATAGATGTAGAGTATAGGTAGGACCTGCGCAATGGGATTCATGCTTGGATCGTCTCGTTCGGATTTCTCGTGTCTTCGACTCGTACTCGTCGCTGGCTTGTTCGTCTCGTAGCCGTAGATCGTCTTGTGGCGCAAAACGGAGCTTATGTACGGCTCGCCCGGATGCTCAAACATGCCGGCCGTAGCGACGGGTTCGGCGCGTACGGAATGCGCATTGTACTAGTCCGGCCGGAAGGTGCTGTGTATTTGGCTCCGTGCGGCTCGAATCGGCGTTTACGGATCCGGCTCAGGCGGGGAACAGGAGCTGGATTGGGTGAGTACGGCTCGCTCGGTAAATGGGTTGTTATACGCATCGTACTTGTTCGTCCGTACGAGTGTATGAATCGGTCGGGAAACACGCATTCAGCTTGTATTTTTTCCGGACGAATACTGTTAGGTGCGCTTCTGGCCGAGATCGGAATCGACCCCTAAGTAACTAAGTAACTACACTACCTATCAATCCACCACTATCTTAGTGACAGGAGGACAAAGGAAGGACTAGAGTCTCTCTAGCATTACCTAACTTAAGTTCTCTAAAGTAAACTCTTACATAATCAGCCCAAGGGAGCGCAAAGTTGCAAACACGTAAGGTTAGTAGCGCCGAGCACCTGTGTCTAGATGAATAACAATCACAGAAGATTTTTAAACGTAATTTACCTGCAAAGTAAGCAGCAGCATTCTTGCTATTCGGAAAAAAATTATATTCGCAATAACAGTAACACAGTCTAGAGAACACACAATACTACTAGTATTAGCTACTCACCAAGCCCCATGACCTCAACACATAGCAGGTCCAGCAGGTCTTGCTCCTGGTCCAAGATGTCTGACCACTGGTGGGTCAACTGGTTATGATTGCGCCGGACCCCAGAGCAGCGAAACACTGCCCGGCGCACCCTCACCCACCGCCGGTGACGCTCCTGGGTAGCGTACCCGGAGCCAGGCCTGCCGCCTGCTGCCAAGGTCAAGGGGTGGCGCTGCACAAAAAAACCAAGGGCGGCCACCTCCGCCTCGCTAAAAAGGGACCAGGCCTGAACCCCTTCCGGGCGCAGTCTGCCACAAGGAAGGAGGCTCTTCTTGGGTGCAGGCACCTTGCCCTTGGAGCCGGTACCCTTAGCCATGGTTCTGGGGTGGGCGGGGAGTGGAAAAGAAAATTTAGCAGTAAAAAATAAAGTCAGGGTAAGAAGTAGGAGTCTAAAAAAGGAAGTAACATAAAACAGTAGAAAAAAGTAAAATAAACGCAGTAAAAGTAGAAATAAAACATAAAATATACACTTAGGGACAGAGAGGGATAGATAATAAATAAAAAAGATAAGAAAAACAGTGTAAAAAACAAAGGATCGAATAGATTGGAGAGGGATTGAAAAACAGGCCCCAGAACCATGCAAGGAATAGGAAAACAAGCTGGCCGCGCCCATTGGCGACCATGTGGTGAAGTTCGCGCGATATTTCCCCCGAACACGTCATCCGCGTTGCCGAACGTCAAAAAAATCTCGTCAGCATACTCGAGCATGCGGAAAGTAGCAACTCCGCATGCTCGCATAGCTTCAAGTAGCGTTGCAGAGTTTTTGTGCCACTTCGCGCAGCCTCGCGTAGCGTGGCTACGCGAACTTCACCCAGGGTTAGTTTAGAGTCATTTTACTGTCTGAAATTGGACAAAATAGAAGCTTCTGGGTAGGAGGAAAAGTCTGTAAAAATGGCAATTTTGGTCACTGTGAGGCTTTAAAAGTGATTATTTAACATGAGGCACGATCCAATTGACATTTTGAATCATTTTTTGTACAGTTTAAAAATCAATTTTCTGATGAAAAACGATGGCCCCGGACCTGTCGGACTTTCTCCACATGGTCAGTAATGGTGATTTTTAATGTTTAATCTTTTGACTCTAAATGACTATTGCATGTGAATTATCACTTTTGGAACTAAAATAGGTGTGTTTAGAGTCATTTTCCTGCCCAAAATTGGTCAGAATAGAAGGTTCTGAGTAGGAGGAAAAGTCTGTTAACCCCTTCGGTGCTCAGGACGGCCCCTGGCCGTCCGACATCACGGTTGGAGTGTGCGGAGGACAGCCGGGGGTCGTCTGAAACACGCCCACTCATTAATTCTCCCGCACAGCGCCGAAGGGGTTAAAATGGCAATTTTGGTCACTGTGAGGCTTTAAAAAGTGGTTATTCAATATGAGGCACGATCCAATTGACATTTTGAATAATTTTTTGTACGGTCCCAAAAATCAGTTTTCTGATGAAAAACGATGTCCCGGACCTGTCGAACTTTCTCCAGATGGTCAGTAATGATGATTTTTTAATGTTTAATCTTTTGACTCTAAATGACTATTGCATGTGAATTATCACTTTTGGAACTAAAATAGGTGTGTTTAGAGTCATTTTCCTGCCCAAAATTGGTCAGAATAGAAGGTTCTGAGTAGGAGGAAAGGTCTGTAAAAATGGCTATTTTGGTCACTTTGAGGCTTTAAAATGTGGTTATTCAACATGAGGCACGATCCAAATGACATTTTGAATTATTTTTTGTACAGTCTTAAAAAATCAATTTTCTGATGAAAAATGATGTCCTGGACATGTCGAACGTTCTCCAGATGGTCAGTAATGGTGATTTTTAATGTTTAATCTCTTGACTGTAAATGACTATTGAAAGTGAATTATCACTTTTGGAACTAAAATAATCTGTTTATAGTCATTTTCCTGCCCGAAATTGGTCAAAATAGAAGCTTCTGAGTAGGAGAAAAAGGCTTAATAAATGGCAATTTTGGTCACTGTGAGGCTTTAAAAAGTGGTTATTCAACATTATTCATGATCCAATTGACATTTTGAATCATTTTTGTATAGTCTAAAAAATGCATTTTCTGATGAAAAACGATGAGCCCAGACCTGGCGAACTTTCTCCAGATGGTCAGTAATGGTGATTTTTGAATGTTTAATCTTTTGACTGTAAATTACTATTGCATGTGAATTATCACTTTTGGAACTAAAATAACTGTGTTTAGAGTCATTTTCCTGCCCAAAATATATCAAAATAGAAGCTTCTGAGTAGGAGGAAAAGTCTGTAAAAATGGCAATTTTGGTCACTGTGAGGCCTTAAAAGTGGTTATTCAACATGACGCATGATCCAATTGACATTTTGAATCATTTTCTGTGGGAAACAAGCTTAATAACGAAGTTTTAAAAACGACTGACCTGAACAACGAATCCCAAACAACGACCAATCTGTTAACCACGACATCCTTAACTACGACTTACACGAACAACGACTTTCCTAAACCACGGAAAAATGACCTGGCCAATAGATGGCACTATTGTAATAAGAATGACAAGCCGTGGTTTGAGAGTGTTTATACATCTTTTCCAGACTGGGTCCCGCTCCTGGCAGATGAGGCATTTGTTGAAGGTTGTCTGGTAAGCCATTTAAATGTATTTTGGAACTTGTAACCTTAAAACTTACCTATAGGGTTTGGATCTTGGAAATAGGTGGTAATGGATGGGTATGTTTGTTAAATGAATAAATTAACAAAATGTAATTGTTTTTGTAATAAATGTAATAATAAACTAAAATGAATTAATGTGTTTTATATCAAAAATACTTACCTCTAGGGACGGGATGTAGGGATGATAGGGGTAATGGGTGGGAAGTAATTTAATACCCAGGTAACATTTTCATTGCCCGTGTATTAAATTATTATTTTTAAGATTAATTATATATATTTTTTTGTGTGTTTAGATTTACATTTTTAATTTATTAAAGGGTTGTATTTTATTATCTTAAATACTTACCTCTAGGGACGGGATGTAGGGAATCAAGGGGTAATGGGTGGGGAAGTAATTTAATACCCAGGTATGTTTTTTAATTGATTAGATTGTCAGAATTAAATTGTTTTAAAATGGTTTTAGAAATGTGTTTTATATCATAAATGCTTACCTCTAGGGACGGGATATAGGGATGAGCGGGGTAATGGGTGGGGAAGTAATTTAATACCCAGGTAACATTTTTATTGCCAGTGTATTAAATTAATTTTTGTAAGATTAATTATATGTATTATTTTTGTATATATAGATTTTAATTTCTTAATTTATTAAAGGTATGTATTTTATTATCCTATATACTTACCTTCAGGGACGGGATGTAGGGAATCAAGGGGTAATGGGTGGGAAGTAATTTAATACCCAGGTATGTTTTTTAAATGATTAGATTGTCAGAATTAATTTTGCTTTTATAATTAATTTATTAAGGGGCCGATTCCGATTCGGGCCGGAAATCTCTCCGACCGAGCCGGACCCGGAGAGATTTCCGACTGAATCGGACCCTAGCAGCCCGACCGAACGAGTACGATGTGCACGTATGCTATCGGACTCGATTCGGTCGGACTCCCATTGAAGTCAATGGGAGCCTGTCGTACAACGCGTACGCGGGCTCCCATTGACTCCAATGGGTGCGAGGCGAACAGGGGCGCCCCTACAGCGTGTGCGCGGCGAAGCGACTCGCGCCATACACGCACAGGTAGGGGGGACCCATGGGTCCCCCCTGTGTGCGACTCGCGCAGCTACGCGTACAGGGGGGTCCAACATGGACCCCCAAAGTACGGCTCCGACTGCTCCTTCGAGCCGGACGGCACGAGTCGGACGGACTGCTCGCGGCACACATCGTACTTGCCCGGCCGGGGAACGTCTCCATTGCGCGGTGCGAGGCGTGTCCGAGCGAGTCGGTCGGAGCGGTCGGCTTTCGTGTACGAGTCGGTCGGTGCGGTTGGGTCTCGCGAACGAGTCGGTCGGAGTTTTCGCATCGTACTCGCTCGCCCGGACGCACGTACGAATCGGTCGGGAAACAGGGCTCCGAATCGGATCCGGTAAAGCCAAATCCGATTCGGAGCCCTACCGGCCGAGATCGGAATCGGCCCCTAAATATTAATATTTATTTTGTAAAATAATAAATTCAGAGTCAAAGATTTGATTAAAAATTTAATTTATTAATTATATGTTATATAATTAGTTTCAAACTTAGGTAAAAATATTTTTATTCAATATTTTTGCACTAACGTATTTTAAAGATTTTGTTATTGCATATAAACATTTTCCCACGCTTTCCAATAACTTTCAATGGAGATGTTTGTCCGTTTTCTATTTCTGTTGAATCTGCTGATGAATGCGGTAGAACGTCTTCCTCTGTTTTCCGTAGTGCCTTGCGGTGAAGATTAGAAGACGGCGGTTTCGCAGACAGGTAAGTTTTTAAAATTCTTTACATATTTAAACACATGGTGGATACCTCTAAAGTAAAGTTAAATCTTAGGGATGTGTTTAAGATTGAATCGTGTTACAATGAATTACCCCGATTTTCTTCACCAATGCATGTGTCTTTATGCATTTCCTCCATGCGGATGGCTTATTTAAAAAAAAAAAAAAAAAAGCAGAAATTGTTTGAGAATGCTTTTTGTTTTTCCTTGAGTATTTTATTTTGAGGAATCACTAATTCGGGGCATGTATTTTTTTCAGGTTGATGCGTACTACGAGTAAATGTCCTTTTAACAAAAGATTTACTTGAAAAAGAGACATATATTGAAGTTCTGCTGTAATAAGGTGATGTGCCTGTTTAAGGTGTCGAGAAATATATTTGGTAGCAGTGCACAATTACAGGTGATTTTTAGATTGCATATGAGCAAAAATGTGGTTTTTCCACGGATTCAGGCTAATATAGTTGCCTTTTTTTCAAAATAAAAAATGGATAAATGAATATCTCAAACATTTTTCTCTTCTCGTCCAAAAAGCATTCTCTATAAGGATTTTGGCTAATATAGTTGCCAATATTAGTAAGGAACATGGGAAAATAGTTGGTGACTGTTTTGAAAAAATAAAAATAGAAACTTCAATCACGGTATGGATTGAGGCTAATGTAGTTGCCTTTTTTTTCAAATTTCTCTGTTTTGTGGATTTATAAAAAAAAAGGAATTTCTGTGGAGTTTTTTACAAAAAAAAAGGATTTTGGAAAAGAGTGTGGTGACAAGAGTTGGTGACTCATGGTGACTCATGGAATATTTAGCAGTCACATTGAGTTGAAAAAATTAAGACATCTTAAGGTAGGAACCCCAACTTTTCTTTTTTTTTGTGAAAAATATTTTCAAAAATTCCAATTGAATTGGTGAAAGAGGAAGAAATGACAAGTAATTTGTTAATGATGTTAGTATTTTTCAGTAATGTAATATGTACACAATACTGTCAAGGTAGTCAGAAGCCACCATCAACGTAAATTGTTGAAGTTTTGCCAAAAGTCTCTCAGACATTTCTTTACTTTTTTTTGAAATATGTGGATTCAGACTACCTGACAGTGATTGCGCTAGTCTCATTTCCTGGAAACTTTGCTCTTTCTTCAAAATTTCCAGAAAATGATAAAGATTAGGATGATGTTTAGCTACAGTTTTATTGAAAGAATTGTGCCATCCCTCAATGGCATTGTTTGTTTTTGCACCACCCTCCAAGCAGGTTGAATAGCAGTTCCACCATACTATAGGATACTTGGGTTTCCTCCTGCGACCCGACCTGCGTAGACGGCCAATCCATGTATCCTCAAAGTAATTTAGTAGGTGCCAATTTTTCTTTATTTTGTGTAAAAAAATCAGATTTGGTAATTGCAGTGTACTCATCTACACTCTCAGGCGGTGCAAAACACAACGCAGTTAGTTTTCTTAATTCAAATTGAAGTTTGCTGCTTGCTAAATAGTCTTCAACCAAGGATGATTTCTGAATTTTACGCCAATAAGCCTCGCGAAAGTAAAAGAAACATCCTTGGATTTGTGTTTCAGGGTATAATTTTGTAATAGTACTAATCATTGCCAATTCAAAATCAATGATTACTTTTCCAGGACTTTTATTCATGGTTTTGCTTTTTATCACTGATAAAAATTCAGTGTACGTTGAAGATTGTTTGTCAGGCAGCAAAGCATACACTAAAGAGACTGTTGTGATATTTTTATTAGCATGAACAGTGTAAATTTGTGAAAATGGATGGGGTGTTGATTTGAAAGTACCATCCATCATCCAAACTGGACTGTTCTCTAGGGTTATAAGGTTATTATTATTGCTAAAAATTAAAATTCTTTTAAGAAGGTTTCCATTATCACACAAAAGAAAGGTTTCATTAGAGAAAGTTAGTGATAAATGATTAGGAATGTTAATGTCTTCGAAGTTGCGGGGTGTTATGTGGTGGGGATTACTTGTCACTTTTTCTCTTTGCACCATCCGTCTGAGGTTGGGGATGGAGGGCATGTTACCTGCAACATGTGAAGGTATGTTTTGAGCACTTCCTTAGAATTGTACCACAGTTTTCATTGGAGGTGTGCGCTAGAAGTTCAATTTGTTGGACATTTTCTCATACTTCTATTTCCATTGCAGAGGCAGAGTGGTTATGGTCTGTTGTCCTAACAGCGGTTTCTTCCAGAGTAACCACTCTGCCTGTGCAATGGGACGAGAAATATTGCACACACCTCCAATGACTTCTGGGTTCTACAGATTTATCTTTACAATAGAGGTACCCACCATATTTTAGTAGGTTATTCCCAGTCCGCGATTTTACATACGTTGCTTGTTTGTAGCTTGACATTGTTGATTAATCTGTTTAAAAATATATATATATATATTTGTGCATGTTTCTTTTTGATTTCTTATTACTAATTGCTGAGAGGTAAGTACTCCTAAAAGTTTTCGAATATAAAATTTGATCCCAGTCACTGTTATTCACCTGCATGTTTGGTAATTACTCTCTGCTTTTTAGAAGTGGAAACAGCCTTTACAACGAGTTTTTTCCTCGTTGTGCCTTTATCACGAATTTTTATCACACATGTTTTTACCATGAACATGATTTTAGAACGCATTCCTTACCATGCATTTAACCCTTGACCGCGATCGAATTCCGCTCGTGTGCTGGACATTCCGATCGCGGGTGGGGTCGTGACGAGCTCAGCTCGTCATGCGCACAGCGCTACCGCGCAGCATGACGAGCTGAGCTCGTCATGAGCACCGAAGGGGTTAAGGGAAGATGGGGGGTCTCCCCCCACAAATACATTGTTTTTATATATAAAAACAATGTGTGGTAACGGCATGCGTTGTAAAAGCATGTTTGAGGTAAAAACACGCGTGGTAAAAATGGCGTGGTAAAGGCATACAATGTCTTTATCTGCGTTGTATAAGCTTGTTGTAAATTTGATCCCAGTCACTGTTATACACCTGCTTGTTTGGTAATTACTCTCTGCTTCTGGAATGGGAAGCAGCTTTCTCAACGAGGTCTTTATTTTGTTGTGCTTTTACCACGCATTTCTTACCACGCATGTTTTTTACCTCAAACATGCCTTTACAACGCATGCTTTTACCACGTATTTAAGGGAAGATGGAGGGTGTGGGGGGTCTCCCCCCAGAAATACATTGTTTTTATATATAAAAACAATGCGTGGTAACGGCAAGCATTGTAAAAGCATGTTTGAGCTAAAACATTGTGGATAAAAAGGCGTGGAAAAGGCATACTAAAGGGGCCTATTATGATGGCGGTGGAAAACCTCCCCGACCACCATGGTAACGGAAAAAGACCGCCCGCAAGGCCCGCGACATAACCGCTGGTCGTATTACGATGTTCCATGCTCGAAATCCGACCGGCTACTGTTGGATCGCGGGCTTTAACATTGCGGCGTTATGCAGATGCACGCAGCACCGCTGCGATGTCAAGGAGCATGTCCTGCATTTCCTGCACTGCGTGCCTGCCACCTGGTACAGGGAAATGGTGGGGACCATGGGTACCCTCCAGTGCACCCACACCCCAACACATTGGGGGCCCACAACGAGCCCGGAGACACTCACCGCATGCCTTTCAATGGCTGTCTGACCGCTGGGAAAGGCTGGCTACCGCTGGCATCATAATCCTGCCGGCGGAGCCTGCTCTGCACGCCACCATTATCCCAGTCCTGCTCCGTCCACCAGGCAGGAGTGCGGATGGCAACCGGCGATAAAGCGGCGGTCGGAATTTCCACCGCCGCGGTCACCACCGCCACCCGAATGTGACGGCGGTTTTCCTGTTGCGATGGCAGGCGGATGTCCACCGGCCCGGCGTGGTTATCCGACCGCCATCGTAATAGCACCCCAATGTTTTTAAATGTTGGCTGTTACTTATTCTTCATCAAGAATTTTCTAATCACAGTCTCTGTAATTTTTTTTAGATTTACAGGCACTTACTGTGTTAGCTGTTGGACTCTTTGTTGATTTGTATAGGCTGCTGGTTTTTGGTTGAGTCCGAATCAAGGATATGAAGGTTATTTTTGGTTTAGATTTCTGAAAGTAGAAAAGAAATGGTACAATAAGTGATTTTTTTTTTTCACAGCTAATCTGTTTTGATTTCCTGGGTGAGTTGATTTATTCTTTTTGATCTTAGTCACTGTCCAACATCTTTTTAAAGGAAAATAGTTTTTTTTAGATGGTTTTAAGACTTGCTATCTAGATACTGTTTTGAAAAATGTTTTCTGAGTTTAGTTTGTTCAGGGCAAGCATGCTTTTACAACGTAGTTTAGGGAAGACGGGGGTGGTGGGGGTCTCCCCATATCTCTATTTCTATATTTAAAAAAAGCGTGTGAATGGTATGCGTTGTAAAAGCATGTTTATGCTAAAATTGGCGCGGGAAAAAAGGCGTGGTAAAGACATACAATGTATGTACGTAGAAAATGCTTCTTTTAATTTGATTTCAGTCACTGTTATGCACCTGTTTGTTTGGTAATTACTCTATGCTTCTGTAAAGGGGAGCAGCTTTCTCAATCTTGTTTTTTCTGGTTGTGCTTTTACCATGCAATTTTTGGCAACACATGTTTTTACCTCAAACATGCTTTCCAATGCATGCCTTTACCACGTTTTAAGGGACGGTGGGGGTCGTGAGGGTCTCCCCACAAGTATTATTTTTTTAAATGCGTGGTAATGGTATGCGCTTGTAGAAAGCATGTTTGAGCTGAAAACTTGTGTGGAAAAAGAGTGGAAAAGGCATCACAATATTTTAAAAGTTGGCTGTTACTTATTCTTCATCAAGCTTTCTCTAATAACAGTCTCTGTAATTTTGTTAGAGATTTACAGGTTTAGCTGTTGGACTCTTTGTTGATTTGTATAGGCTGCTGGGTTTTTGGTTGGTCGAATCAAGGATAATGAAGGTTATTTTTGGTTTAGATTTCTGAAAATAGAAATGAAATGGTACAATAAGTGATTTTCTTTTCACAGCTAATCTGTGTTTATTTCCTGGGTGAGTTGTATTATTGTTTTGGATCTAAGTCACAGGTCAATTTTATTATTTTAGATGGTTTCTAGATTAGCCTTCTAGAAACTGGTTTGTAAATTATTTTCTGGTTTGATTTGTCCCATAGTATAGTAATCTGCAGATTTTGATTGCATAATTGGACTTCACCCACTGTTCACCTACTGCCTTTTGTTACGTAACCACTTGCTATAGTTAAAAGAGAAATTGACTTCAATTTAACATGAACTTACTGTGTATATTTCCCCTTATAATTATCTCTTGTTATGATGTTCTGCACTTTCCTTGATGCTTGTATTTTGAGTGTGGAAGATTGCTCATGTAGAAAAAATGTATGCACATTTTTAATACCCACCATCTCTTATTTTTGGTTGTGGAGTTATATTAAATTATATTCTAGTCACTTTTCTGAATATTTTTGAAATTATTGACACACTCTAGTTGACCTCTTTTTACATAATTGACTGTATCTGGTTAGTACTTCGGGCACCTCTAATTTGAAATTTGCAGCCTATGTTGCAATGTTTATTTTCTCTTTCAAAAGTTTCCACTTTTCTCCATTTCTTTATTTATGTACATATATCTTCAACATTATATATTTTGTTAAAAATCATTTGAAATAGCTCTGTAGTATACGGACGTCTCTATACTCCTCGGTGACTTCAATCAATTGCAGATGATACAGGTGTATCTGAAATGTATTACGAAAAATATTTATTATTTACTTAGATTTATTTAATTTGGACATTTTTTTATTATTTAATTCGGGGTGTGGAAGAGGGTGAAGGGAAGGAAGTTGTGGATGGAGGGGCGGTTTAGTGATCTTCCTATATTTAATTTAAAATTTGACTAGTATACATGTTTAATTCTATTAAAAATAAATCATGTTCTATTCATTTAAAAGATATTCTTTTTAATTAATGTTCTTTGCTTACTATGCCTGACTCAATCAAGTATATAGTCTGTTTCCAATTGAATTCAACAAATTATAAATAATATTTTTCAAATTAATTTGATGTCTTTCATGTTAGTTTAACATTGACGATATAATACATTTTGATTTTATTACCTTTTATGCCAGTAGATGGCACTGTTGGTTAGTTTTTCACTGTGTTTACATAAACAGAAGAAGCCAACAACGACAGACCAAGGTTGAGCACTTCAATTCCCAAATTAATGTAATCAGATTGGGTGCAACTACTTCCAGCATCCGTCGTTGTTTGATGCTATTGAGTTCAGAGAAATTCACAAAATAGGAAGGTGCACTCCGCAAAGTCAATCAAAGCCAACAAATAATTTCCATTTTTCTTCTTTTATTCCTCAAATTGTAAAAGAACGACAAACAACCATACATTTCGTTCCTTATTGCCAAAGGAACTTCTTCAGGGCTAGTGGGAATTACATAAAAACCAATTATATAGAGACAAAAGACATAAAACCATAACATAACTCCAACTGTACATGACAACATAAAAGCGTACATATTGTCATACATATTAGCGTAATTAAAAATGGACAACCGACATAACTCATATTGACAAGAACAGACACCACATAAATATGTGCATATATAACAAATAACATACAATCAATTAATACATTCAAACAACGCAATATTCTATAAATCACCTTTTTATAAATACATTCTTTTGTGATATATTTAGACTTGGTTGTGGTAAGTGGGACCAATTATCAATCATCAATTTAAATTGACAAACAATCAACAAATAACAGAAACATTATCTACATGTAGAAACAGAACAGGCAAAAAAGAGAGAAAATAATCTAGGAAAAGAGAGAAGGAGAAAGACAGAAGAAAAGAGAAATATATATCAGATGTAGAATAAAATTAATGCCAACCAATCACGTGCCTGAGACCCAAAAGCAGAGACCAAAGAATCTCAAAAGTGAAACTCAGCAAGGCAAGTAAGAAAACCTCCAAAACAGCACCCAAAACACCTTATCAAATCAAAACCCAGAAATGATACAAGTTAAAATCGAATTCCCACCTAAGAATCAATTGAGTCGAAGAATATACAAACAGCACATACACGATATCCAAGATATTGATTGCACTGCAGAATATTGAAAAGAATACATATTAATAAAACATGGGGATTAGGGTTTGGTGACCAAAAGAAAAATAGCCATAATATGACATCACCTAGTTTGTGTACTGCGCAAGGTGCTTTTGTCTACGTCAGAGTCCTGTAGGGATAATTGCCACAGCGCAATCATCATAACAGGAGAAACCAAAATGCCCTCGTATAAGCACACAATACGTGTCCCTACTCGATAGGTAGCGAAACAAATATCTCAACTATAATTCCTCCAACATATAAATTTTGCTTCAAATATGCACCAGTAGGAAAATAGCCATGATGTAACACCACCCACTTCATGGAAGCGCAAAGTGCATCTTCTATATCAATGTCCTGTCGGGACAATAACCATAAAGCAATTGTCACAACAGGAGAAATAAAAAGCGCCCTCGTCACGATAACATAACACAAGTCCTAAAACCGTAAAAAGGTCAAATAAGTGTCTCACCTATAATTCATCCAACATATAAATGTAACTTCCAATATAGATATCAAAGCAAATGAAGGGAACACGGAGTATGGCTCCAAGAGTAAATTGACGACAATTGACACTTGTAATTTAAAAATCTGGATCTGTGAACATAAACAAAGAGAAACCAAAGATAGAAAATACATTACACAAATAATCGAAGCACAAAATATCCCCATTACGATAAATATTAACTTCAAAAAGACCGCGTAAAAGGTAAAGTTAAACAAAAACGTGGTACCAAGATACAGGCTCGACGTATTCTCTGGGCGTCCTATATATATCCCCAGTATTAATTGGAAGCAATCCCACATAGTCCCAAATTAGTATAACATATGAAGCTTAGCGGTTTAAAACATGTTTCCAAAATGGGCCAGAAGAAAAATAGCCATGATATAAAACTACCCAGTTCATGTAAGCGCAAAACCCTTCTTCTATGTCAATGTCCCTTAGGGATAATAGCCACAAAGCAATTGTCATAACGTGAGAGACTGAAAGTGCCCTCGTACAATAACATAACACGAGTCTTAAAAAAGTCAAGTCAATGTCTCACCTATAATTCATCCAACATACACATGTCGCTTCCAATAAGGTTATTGTAGCAAATGAAGGAACACGGAGTATGGTTCCAAAGGTAGATTGACGACAAATTACTTTTACGAGTTAAAATCTGGATCTGCAAACATAAACAAACAAAAACCAAAGATGGAATATGCATCAAACAAAAAACGAGGCACAAAGTAACCCCATTACAATAAATAATTACTTCAAAAGGACTGTGTAAAAGGTAAAGTTAACCAAAAACGGAACCAAAATACAGGCTCGACAAGTTCTCGGTCGTCCTGTGTTATATATCCAATATTAATTGGAAGTGCTTTTGTGAGTTTTTCACTGTGGTGAAAGCTCTTCTGTTCTCGATGCGACTGTTCTCTCTGGCTGTCACAGTTGAAAGGGTAACAAAATGGTGGTTGTCCATTTTTTCATATGGTTCACTTTAGTAGAATCTTTTTTTTATTGAAAATATGTTCTGCAATCCATTTTTAAAAATGTTTTAATTTCCGTGAGAACCTCTTTTTTTCGTCATCGGTTTTAAAACTGCATTTGTTCCTATTTTCTGTTCGTTATGCCGCCATTTTAGTGAGCACTGTAGTCAGTAGTGTAAAAATAGATGATGGACTTTTATTTTAGTGTTTCCAATGTTTATTACTGACTTTGTGTAGATCGTCTGGTATTGAAAAATATGACTACCCTTTTATAAAATATGTTATTTTAAGGATTCTTCAATGAAAATCGTTGAATAAAAAATCATTTAATATATGGGTAAAGAGCAATTTGAATGATAATTTTCGTGGTTAGGAACTTCGGTAAAAAATGTAGTTGTTTGGGATTGCTCATTGTTTAGCCTTCATGGTTAAGGAATTCGTGGTTTAGGCAGTAGTTGTTCAGTCATACATCCGTCTGACATCCCTTGCGGGTGTCTATCTCGAGACCAAGGCGGGGTCCTTCGGCTCCCCCACATCAGGTAATGGGGTTGGCTCTATCCTGAGGAGATTCTTGGCTATACACCTACATACATGCTAGGTACACTTAGGTACATCTAGTTAGGGTTTGCATCGTGAGGAGTACACATTATTACTGTCATGTATTTATATGCCTGCATATATCCATTGTTTTAGCACTATGGTAGAGATTCTACCATCTATTTACTCTGTTGGTGCTTATACCAGTATACATCTGTTTCTGTCATATGGTTGTTGCAGCACATGTATTTTATGCTAGAATGAGCTGGTTCAATAAATACTGTGAGCACGAGTGACTGAAGCGAAAAGTACTGTACTGTTTCCAAGATCCCTGAGGGGACAGGGTTGTCATGTTCGATAGTTGCCAGAAACTATTCTCTCCTTGAGTAAGAGGAGTCCATAGTGGCACTGAGAGCTAGCTGGTATACAGGCAAACATATCCGGTGGGGGTGTCTGGAATCAGTGTGGACACCAGTCCCACAGTTTATGTTGTCTAAACGCGAGATCCTATATAGATTTATAGGAACTACACAACACAGGCTGTCAGCCTCAATGCTGCATCATAGGTATGTGCTAGCGCAAAGCTTAGTCCAGTTCCAAAATCTTTGTAATTATACTTCAAGGGTTCCAGGGTAACACCCCTTAGCATCATCAAGAATGTCGGACCACTCTGTCCCATTGGTCGGTCTTCGATAGGATGAGGATGATGTAGTAGGTAAAAAGTATACAATCAGGAAAAATTAAGTGATTCAGGTTACCTAGCTTTCTTAACCATTGTAAGTTTACTAATATGAACAATAAGCTACTCAGAGAGTAAGCGAGATGTGGTAAAGACACGAAGCAGGATGATATGGTGATGGTGTTGGTTTATTCGATAGGCATACATCCATCCATGAAAGGAGCACTCGAGCAACTGACAGCAGATAAGATACAGAGCTCCAGTGACCTCATAACATTCCAAGCTTCTAGCTTACTGTACCATATATCTCCCTTTTTATAAACAAAGAATAATACAATACAAATAACAATGGAATTAACTTTTCAATTACAAGAGTTTCATTTAACATTGCACTGTAACCCACACCCTCTTATTAAAGAACCAAAAAAAAACAAGAAACAGAAGGAAACAAAAACCCATATCTTGAATAGGAAAAGAAAACGTTGAAATTTAATGTGGAACAAAATCTTTCCATTTCTTTGGCTTATTTTAGTGCGAATACTCCTTCTCGTAGCTTGGACCAATATATCAACCTTTGAACATTTCTCAGTTTTAGCATGCATGATGAGATTATGAGGAATCAAGGCCACATGAGTAATGCCCCACCAATTCCCATCAGAAAGTTTCACAGAGTTCTTCCTTGAGTCACAAACCTGAACAGGATCTTTAAATTTTGATAAGCCTTTTCCCACCAGAACTGGATTTTTGACACGTACCCAGTCTCCTACTTTTAATCTACACAATTTCTTTAAGCCTGTATTCGCTTTAACAGCCCTTTTAAGATTGACCAAGTTGGATTTGGTTGCCGCAGATTTTCACCAACTTTCAACACTCCCACACTTTGGTGTTATTTTTGTGACCCATTAAGGATTAAGGACAAAGTTCATGTGGCAGCTTCGTACCCTCATCAACTCAAGCGGGGATTTACCAGTCACAGAATGAGGTGTAGTGCGGTGGGACCAGACCAGATCTTGTATGGATTTGGCAACACTCATATTGCTTCTGATGGAAGCTTGTATACACTCTACTAGTACTTCTATTAAAGTGTTCTACTTTTCCCATTGCTTTGAGGATGATATAGGGAGTTCTTAAATGTTTTATGGCACAGTTGTTTAAAAATGAAGACATTTCGGTGGAAGTGAATTAAACTCCATTGTCAGTAAGGATCTCTTCAGGTAATCCTTCTCTTGAGAATACTTTCTGAAAAACCTCAATTACCTTCTTGGTGGTAGGTTCCAGAAACTGGCTCAACCTCAACCCACCTTGAGAGATGATCCACCATGACTATGAAGTATCTCACACAGTTGGGAAAAATTTGATATGGACCCAAAAGGTCTACACCAATACGCTGCCAAGCTCTTTTGGGACAAAAACTTACTGATTCTACTTGTCGTTCTGTTATTAAAACTTTGTCACTCAATTTGTACTTGGCACAATTGGACACAAACTCTTCAATTTCAGTGTCCATGCGTGGCCACCAGAACCTTCCTGACCTTTCTTTTAGTTAAAGTGGAACCCAGGTGACTACAGTGTGCTAAATTTGTTATTTGTTGCCGAAAGCAAGAAGGTACCACAAGCTTGTCTCCACGTACAAAACATCACTTTCTAAAGATAGTTTGTCTAAGATTTTTCAAAACATTTGCAACTCATACTGTCTCTTTTGGCCAGCCAGATTTCACAAAAGCAACTACTTTACTAAGGATGCAGTCATTTTCAATGGCTAAAATCCAGTCCTCAGTTTTTCACAAATAGTGACATTTCCTACATAAGCAATGACACATTCTTCAATTTCTGTTTCCCATTCTAAATTCTCAGGTTCTTCAATGGCAAGTCTAGACAAACAGTCTGCTCGAGAATTTTTCCACCTGGAATGTATTCAATTGAGAAAGGGAATTCCAATAGTTTTGCTGCTAATCCTAGAAATTCTGGCCGTTGTGTGTTTAATCTTTTTGCCAGAAAGTATGTTCACCAAAGGACAGTGGTCAGTTTTTAGTACAAAGGTCTCCCTACACATAGGCTTTGAATTTTCCCACACTCCAAACACACGCTAAAAGTTATTTTTCAATTACTAAATATTTACGTTCTGCTGGTCTTAAGGTTCTAGAAGCAAAACCTACAGTGAACTCACGCCCCTTGTCAACCTGAGTGAGAACTGCGCCAAGGCCACATTCACATGCATCAACTGTTACCACGTTGGTTCTGCCTTCAAGAAAAGTTTGAAGAGCAGGAGCATTCACAGTTGTGTCCTTGATCATTTTTAGTGTACGTTCACATGAATCTGACCACACAAACTCAATGGTTTTTTTTTTAGAAGTAATCTGAAAAACTCTGTCAAATTTGCAAAATTCTTTAAAAACTTAGCTTAAAATTCACACAGGCCTACAAAGGAAAGTAAGACATGGCTTAGGTTTCACTCATGATCACAGATAACATGTCTTTAGTAAGTATGGTGTCATGTTCAGATTCACTTTTAGTAAATACCACAATATCATCTTGGAAAATTGCTACTTGTGTAAAACCATGAAACATTTCAGACATCAGTCTTTGAAAAACTGCTGCTGCTGAGAGTAATGCCGAAAGGCATCCTGCAAAATTGGAAAGTGCCCTCTGGAGTGACAAAGGCAGTGAGATGGCGGGAGGCTTTGTCTAGCTCGACTTGGTGATAAGCCGACCTAAGATCTAATTTGGTGAACCAACTAGAATGACCAATCTTAGTGATCAGGTCTTCTATTCTGCGTAGAGGAAGATTGTCTACCCAAATGGTTTCATGGACACTTCTTAAATCCACACACATTCTGAGTTTGCCTGTCTTCTTCTTAGCTAAAACTATGGGAGATAACCACAAAGTGCCCTCAACCTTCTCTATGATACCTTGTTCACACATGTTAGTTAGCATGTCTGATAATTCTTTTCTGACACTTAAAGGAATATTGCGTAGCTTGTGTTTCACAGGTACACATCTTGCTTTTCGTTTACTGAATAAACAAAGTCAGCTATTTTCCTAAATTTTCTTGAAAGCTTTTTCAAATTTTCTCTCCCAATTGTTTTCAATATTAGTGACACACTTAATATCGTGCTTTTCAACGGTAATGGGGTTACTAGAACTGGGTCTGATGGTCAAATTGAATTTGGCTTGGTGAATGAGACCTAAAACATTAATAGCTTTGCGTGCAACATACACCTTCCCATTGATAGAGGAATGTAGAAGTTTAATAGATGACCAAAAATAACCAATCAAATCCACCTTGCTACCTTTAAAAGTTACTGTCATTAGATCTGGAGGTAGTAGGGTTTTTACTCCATAGCTGAGTGTATTTAGTGTGATCTACAATGGTGATCGCGAGCTCCAGTGTCTACTAATAGTTTAATTGGAGCTCCATTAATCCATACCTCAATTTCTGGATCAGCTGCTGAAGAAGTTTTGTCTTGTTTCACACATCTCACACCCGAACAACAATTCTTTATGTGCATCATCATTGTCATTGCCATCAACCTCATGGTCATCACTAATTACAAAACAAACAGGATTGTTGTTTTTTTCTCTGCACACTTTTAAGAAATGGCCTACCTTACCACATTTCTTGCATTGTTGCCATATGTGCAGGACAATATTTGAAAGTCGGGACATGATTGTGTGACCCTCATCTGAAACAACTAACTCTCAGTGATTGGAAAGATTGGGGGTCAAGTTTGAATGGTACTCTTATACTATTTGTTTTCTATAGTAGTAGTTGGCTTGTTTATGACTGCACCTGAAATGGACGTTTTATTAAGAGATTGTTCCAAAAATTTCACATCTTCACAGGAACCTTCAATACTTTTAGCTATGTCGATAGCTTTGTCTAAAGAAGGATTTTTACAAGTAAGTAAATGTTCCTGGATTTTCTTGGGCTGCACCTTACCACCAGTGGGTCTCTGATTAACTGTGACGTGAAATCTTCAAATTCACAAGTTGCAGCCAACACTTTCAAGGCTGAGACATATGTGTCAATACTTTTTGAAGGTTTTTGTACCCTAGTAAAAAACTTAAATCTATGAACCACTAGATTTTTAGTCTTTGAAAAATATTTGTCCAAGTTGAGCAATGGCAGTGTCAAATTCATCGAGTTCCGTTTTCATCTAGGTCTTCATATTCTGGTAAATGGTCAAATATATTTTGACCTTCAACTCTAAATGATAATACATTAAATCTTTCTTCCTTTCTGGTTTGAATTTTGTCGCATCAATAGCTACTGAATACGCTTTGAAAGAATGAATTCATAGTTTCCAAACTAGAGGTGGTTCACCAGGTTCTTGCAGAAAGGTGCAGGTGGTGAAATACTTTGCATAGTTTCTTATTAGTTGGTAAATAGGAAGAAAAAAAGAAAACAAATGGTAAAACTCTAAAGCGTACAAATTACAAAAGAATGGATTTGCACTGAGTGTGCAAAAGTCCCTGACATGGCATGTGCAAAGAGTGCAAATCGCTGAAGTATGTGTTTGCACCGAGCGTGCAAATTGCTGACAGACTTGCACAAGATATTCAGATCACCAAGGTGTATATTAGGAGTAGCGTGCAAATCACTGATACACTTATGCAAAGTGTGCAGGTCGCTGAAGAACGAACTCGTGTTGAGTGTTCAGACACATTAAAATGTAGACTTGCACCAAGCGAACAGTCTGAATATCTGGACCCCATCAAGCAGGGTTTCGTCCAGCACATTCCACAGAGTGAGTCATACTAACAGTACTGGACACTCTTCGGACGGGAGGCCGAGCAGGAGCTCTCCACAGGCTCTGGTGCTGCTGGATCTCTCCGGCGAGCATTCGACACGATCGACCACGACATACTGGTCGATCGTGTAGTGAAGCGCAGGAATCCAAGGTTCAGCACTTGAATGGATCTGCTCCTTTCTGGGAAATCGATCTCAAGCGGTCCGCATAGGCCAGTTCACAGCCCCCAAGATGAGTACCACTTGCGGTGTCCCGCAGGGTTCCTCACTTTCCCCCCATCTGTTTAACCTATACCTCCTCCCTCTTATCCATGCCCTGAAGGAAAGGAAAGTGCGTACCTTTAACTATGCGGACGACTTTCAACTCATGTTTTCCCTCAGCAACTCCCCTGCATCCATCCACGAATTTTCAGACTACTATGCTACTCATCCGCGATTGGATGAATAGCAATCACTAAAACTTAATCAAGATAAGACAGAAGTGATCCTAACGGGGGATCACTGAACCCTTGGAGTCCTCTCTTTTGGCCAAAGGAACTAGGACAGCCTCCCACCCCCGTCCTATTCTGCCAAAACCTTGGGGGCAACAATTAACATGCTTCTTCCAGTTAAGAAAAATAAGAAAAATCAGTAGATTCCTCACACAGGAAGCTAAAATACAGGTAGTCTTAGCTATGGTAATATCCCACATAGACTATGCCAATTCTCTATATTTTGGCATTCCAGCCTACCATTAACCGACTACAATTGGCACAGAACCAGGCAGCAAGACTGATTTTTCAGCAAAACAAGGGTCAACATGCTCACGCTCCTCATGAGGAAGTTGCACTGGCTCCCTATAGCCCAGAGATGCGCCTTCAAGGTGGGATGTATCATCTTTAAATCCCTGAATGTCAGGAGCCCTAAATTTGTTGACAGTCTCATCCAAAGGCACAATCCTACGCGCAATCTGCGATCTGCCCACATGCATCTCTTATCTACCTCCTCCTTCAAACTGAAGTGCTTCGGTTGGAATGAGGTTCAGCCGTACTAGGGCCCAGATACTGGAACTCCCTGCCTTCTCGAAATCAGATCCTGCACAGACCTTATGAGCTTCAGGAGGCTCCTTAAGACATGGCTGTTTGGACAGGCATATGAGTAAAATCCCAGGACTCGGCACTCCTTAGAGCAGCGCCATGAAACCAATCCGGTGTACGTGTGCTTTATAAGCAATATGTAACATAACATAACAGGGTGCAAATCGCTGAAGGGTGAACTAAATAGTTAAAGTTCAGGGGCTGGCTAAGAAACAGAAACTTCTGTGCATCAAAGAACCGCTGGGGGCAGTGTTGGGATGGGCGCTCTATCGTCTTTCTTGTAGAGAGGAGGAATCAAACGTAAGCAGTGGTTTGGAAGTCGGAGGAGCACGTGACAGTACTCCGTTTGTGCCGAGATGAAGTGTATTGCACACGACACAGACTTGGCTTTAACTACGTGTGCTCACAGCTCTTTAGACGCGCAGAGAGGCCTGTAATCCGTTTGTTGCCAAGATGAAGTGTGTTGCACACAACACTAACTTGGCTTTTAACTTACATGTGCTCACAGCTCTTTAGACATGCAGGGAGGCCTGAGTTTGTAAAACGGCTGCGCGTAAATTTTATCTTTAGAAAATGACACCAGCCCGGAAAAGTGACCATCGGTTGCTAGGCGACCAGTGCGATCAACCGTACTGATAAACCTCTTCCGTTTTCTTCATGAGGGTTTTCAAGGAATAATTAAATAAAATGAAGATCTCACCTTGTGTGTTCACTTACGAGTGAATTAAAATGTCAGTTGGCACTTCTGAAAAGTTCTACGCTTGTTAATAACGACAAATTGCCCCCTGGCCCCTTGTTCCAAGAAATTAACAGCATGAACAGAGGATGATGATCTGGAAGTCCGATCCAAATCCTGAATCCTCGCCAGTTTTGGGGTAAAGACACGAAGCAGGATGATATGGTGGAGGTTTATTCGATAGGCAGACATCCATACATGAAAGGAGGCACTCGAGCAACTGACAGCAGATAGAATACAGAGCTCCAGTGACCTCATAACATTCCAAGCTTCTAGCTTTCACAATACCACACAAGATCATGCCTCGAAACTTCCGATAGTTCATTCGCCTGCATCTGTTCTAGTATGTAACAGTTTTGTTGTAAATATGGCAAGCTCTGCTGTAGATGTGAAATGAAATAATTGAGGTTTGACCACAAGTGGCAACTTAGCAAAAAATTCCCATAGGCCTTAGACTATTCAGTTCATAAGTTCACATTTAGGACAAGAGAGCAAGATTAGAGGCCTACATGAAATACAATTCAGTTACGATGAATTATGCTAAAATATGAATCTCACATTGAATAGCGAATAATATTAATCTCACAACTAAATGCATTAATTAAATACTTCAATCAAATCATAATTGTTTTATGTAAGTATAGGGCACTCATAACATTTTAAAATGTCACTGTTTCACGTATATGGAAATGGTACATATAAATCTCTTCCAGCGTATATGTCTTTAAAGAGCATACAATTATAATTACGTTTGATAGAAGAATTCACAGATATTACTTTAACTAAAACTCGTGTAGCACCTACTTTTCTTTTGTCATTTTCGGGTGCAATACGTTACACATAAAATACTATTTATTTCTAACACATAGATCATTTAATTTGCATGTAAAATCTCTTAGTCACTTTATTATCACACTTTCAAATCACAAAATCAGAATTATTAAAGTGTTAATAATTCGGATCTATTAAGTAAACGTAAATATATGTTTTTAACAGCCCGAAGAAGTCGCCATGCTTAGGGACAAAACTCGTTGGCTGTGTCCCTGTCTTCATTTTAAGTACAAGCAAAGCAATAGATGTGTCTGGTAATGTTTGCTGTTTATGACTGAGGGCCTAATTTCAATGTCGGTTGGAAAGGCTCCAAACGGCAAGTCAGATTCTCATAAAACGTGTTGGAACCTATGTTTCCGACCGACTCGGAATCATTCCGACCAACCGATTACAATGTTCTTGGTCAGAAAGCAAACAGTTCAGTCATTCCGAATCGGTTCCGACCGGCATTCGGAAACTCCAGGAGTCGGTCGAAGCCGAATCGTACAGCTCTACGGACCGGCGTTTCCGACCGATGTATTACGATGTCGGATTCTGACAGCATTTCCCCTGTTAAACCATGCACAGTGTGGCAGGCACAATAGGGTGCCCACACAGGATGCAAGAGTTTTCCGCAACCCGCCCTTTTTTCAATGCGAGCCTGCGCTGTTGGTCGGAACACAGGCTCCCATTGAAGTCACTGGGAGACTTTCCAAATGGTGTTCGTAAGCATCGTAATCGGTTGGTGGGAACTCGCCGAGTGAGAGTATGTCGGAACCGATTCCGACAAGGAGTCGGTCGGTTTGGTTTCCGATCAACATTGTAATAAGGCACTGAGTTTCCCATGTAACTCAGTTTTTCGACTCTCTCTGGGATATGAAGCTCTTTGTTTAGTTTCTTGCACCTCTATATTTTTTTAGAGTGCTTCTTTCTTTGTTGTGAAATGTACTGTACCTTGCCTCGCATTTTCCCAATGTGTGCAAAGGTGAAATTATTGAAGTATGGCCCTGCGTGGTAGACGTCCCCTGGACCAAACAACAGACACATTCTCTCAGCATCAGATCTGGACTGCTGACTGCTGCACTTGCATGACACAGTCCCTTTTACTACGCTGGGTGCTGCTCTCGTCCCCCAGGTGTGGGCCAAGTCATTGTGTAGGTGCCAGCCGCCCCACTACATCCCGACCCAACTGTATATAACATAAATGAGCAATAATAAGAACAAGTCAATGGTTGGCAGCCCACATTATCATAGAAAGTCATTCAGCCTTGTGTGTGACAGGCCGGGTACCACATAAAGTGGTATCTTCCTGCTCTCCTTCCTTTGGTGAGTCTTGTGTGGTCACCGGGCGGGGACCACTGGCATGTCCACTGGGTTTTCCCAGTGCTCGGGAGAAGACTTGCATTCCAGAGGATGCCTTTCTGTCTCTGGTTTGGGGCTGTCTGGTGTCAGATAGGGTTGCTCCAGATCATTCTCGTCTTCATGTGGTGGTTTTGTTTCGGGCGGGCTCCTGGAGTCTCTTAGAACATGGATATAATTTTTGTCACTAAGGCTGACCCACTCTGGGCTGTAACCATTGTCCTTGTATGGCCTGGTAGTCACATGCTATGGCTGGTACACAAAGGGTTTCAAAACATGCTACCCAGATTTGGGGTCTTTTACCAGGACGCTGTCTCATCCAACGTGGATGATTTGGCTCCAGTTTTCACATTGGCATACTTGTTGTTCTGGGCTGTCTTCCTCTTTGCCTGTCGGAAGTCAATAATTATGGTTAAAAAAAAGGCAGCCCTTCCCCAGAACCTGTGTTTCATAAATAGCGTGCAAATATATTAGTTTTTATGGAAAAATCATTTAGTACACAAGTAAATAATATGGGACAGTAAAACTACATTGTCTCCAAATGTTTTCTTCAAGCAAAATAACCAAGGAGTCTAAATTTATACCAAACCATAGTCGTCGCACAGTCCTGGAAACTACATACAGCGAGTTGCCAGGACAACTGCGGTGAGAGACAATCCAATGATGACAGTATTTTTGTTGAACCATCCCAGCAACAACAGCGAGCTGGCCGCCTTTTTCAATCTCTCAAAATATGTGCTGACTGAGTCTGAGACAGCCCTGTTTAAGGGATCATCATTTGTTCCGACCACTCGCCCTAATGAATTCAATATAAAACTGGAAATATAGCCAATTTTTTTCTGAGACGCTAGGTTTAAACATTTCCTCCAGGCCAACCAATACATGAAAAGATTTGATACGACTGTGTTAAGAGTTCCATCAACCTTTACTTCAGCAGCACACACAGTTTTTAACAAAATACTGACTTAAGAACAGATGATAGCCAAGGAGGTTGACTCTGTGCTAGGAATGAGATAATATGCAAATACAACATTTCGAAGGATGAACAGGATGCTCTCCTATCACTTAAAAACAACAGAGACATAGTGATGAAACTAGCAGGCAAAGTTGGGTTACTATGAAACAAAATGTCTGATTACAGTAATAGGATATTACAGCAGTTGGCCATCCCCACCTATTACATCAAACTCCCAGTTGACCCCTCGGGTGAGATCAGTAACCTGATAAGACAGATTGCCTACGAAGGCCTCAAATAAGGTTTTATAAGTCGGAATAAATATGACTACTAAAAATCCACAAAAAGTATTTTTAAAAAATCAAAAAAGTAATGGATGGAATGCTTGAAATAATCTCAGCCACTGGTAATTACTTGGGGCTGCATCCGAGTCCATCATTATTTTTAACACTTTGCCACCTGAGTTTGGACCCAGCCATATGCAAATCAGTCTTGACCCTGCTCCATTGGGAACAGTTCAGCCCGAATGCCAGGTCAGGTCCTCCCTGAAACTGATCACAAGCAACTCAGGACTGGTTTTGCGATAGTTAAGGCTCATCAGCCAGGTATATCATTAAGGAAGAGATTGGGCATCCAAACAAACCAATGTCTGTATTTAATAGAGGGAGCAACATTATGGATCAAGTGTTAAAAATGATTCCCCCTCCCCCTCCAGTCACACTTTTTTCACAATGGAACTTACCACCGATCCTGGGCCATTTTAAATGTGCTAGTTGTAAAGCCTGTAACTTCTGCAAAGAAACTAAGGTTTTCGAGAATGGCAGCAAAAGGTTCACACTGAAAAGTTTGGGCAGTTGCGAATACCATTAATGTGATATATGTTGTCCATTTGATCTACTATACATAGGGCAGAGTAGACAAAAGGTTAAAGAACATATACATCAACATTGTAGGTTGCATAAGGTGCCAGACATTTGGAGCACCACTCACTGTACATTTTCAAAACTTGCAAGATTCCCCGATGACATGCAGTGGCAAGCGGCTGAACGGGGTCATCTCTGATGAGGGAGGATAGGACCTTACCAACAAGCATAACATGCATGAATGTAAATATATCTACATCATAGACTGTATCAATCATGGCCTCAATGAGTATGAGGAATAGAACTGACTGATCTGTACATCATCAAATGATTGATGGTATAGAACTTATTATCACTTATGTTGAACAACACACTGTATTTTCTGTTGTTTGGTCAGATAACTTTCACACTCATGGTACCTCCACTATAACTGATTATATACTGTTTATATACTACTGAATGTGTTCACATTGCCTTTGGAGTCAGACTTCACAATCATTGCATCACCTTGATAATCAAATATGTTTAATGTATGTGCACTAACTCTGCAATGTGTATTTGTTATAATTACTTGTTTTACAGGTACATGATTTTCCACTATGTTACTTATCAGTTTTTCATTCACAACATACTCTGTCCAGGTGACTTAACTGAGACACATCTATGTTATTCCTGCACAAGTGTTTCTGATCTGGATTGTGTTCTAGATGAATCCTCCTGCTTAGTGGCTAGAGTAACAATAAACAACTATGCCCTTTAGTAGATGGAGGTTTAGAGAGCTATGGTTTCAGTATTATAATTATTTGGGGCTGGGTAACTGTGTGCCTCAGTATCCTTGAGTAGTCTTTTTTTCTCTCTTTAGTAATTAGCCCGGTACAAAACCACCCTTCAACTGTTTAAATGGTATTTGATTATGAAAAAAGCAAATTTTATTTACAAAAAATACACTTTTATTAAGAATGTTCAAAAGCCTACATTTGAATAGCACATCAACTAAACACGAACATTTGTATTAGGTAATCATACTTAAATGTTATAGGCCTAAAAGTGAAGTAAATAAGTGCTGATTTAAGTTAGCCTAACTGTCGATACCATACTAACCTAAAATAATGCATTCAAGGGGCAGCTTTCTCATTTAATCATTGTCAGCACAAGATGTTTTTCTTCTCTTTGCTGCAGATGTTGTAACTTTCCAGAAGCCTTCTGTTAGCTAGTGAATAGGCATTTGTTTTGTGATTAGACAATGTCGTAGGGCTTATACTTTCTCAGTAAAACTGTGCGTTTGTTGGACACCAGAGACGTCAAAACTGTGCAAGACTGATTCTTATCTACGCACACCATCAGGATATGTTGGGCATAGTCCTGCTAGCTCACAGCACGCCATATGTACCCCTAACCTGGCAATGCCACAAATGGAATGTATAATCTCAGAACATGACAACCCTGACTCCCAAGCAAATCTAGAACCTTTCGTTTGGTAACTGACGCATACCCAAATTGATACACAAGAAAGACACAACATGGCCTTTCAACATTTATCGAAGCATTATGATTCTGGAGTATAAGACATGCACTGCACTAATCAATAGAAGGAAACAGAACAGTGTGATCAGCATTACGAGAATGGTGAAGAAGATAAACAATTCAACCATTTTGCTGTTACAGAGAATATATGCTTGCACATAAGTACTGTTATATTTTGTACTCCTACCTAGCGCTACCTCTCCCAGTGTCCTTGGGTGGGTGAATCTGCCAGAATTCCTGTATGGTGATCGAACCCCCCGTTACCTGTGGGTAAGTGTCATCAGGGAGCCCGTCTTGATGGAGAGCAGAGCATCATCCCTCACAGGAGAGAAGCAGGAATCAGCTGGGCTGGAATTTTGGCATGGAGCGACTCTCACAACTAAACAAAGGAGAGAAGTTGTTTATATAATAAACATCACTCCATGCTGCCATGCCGAAATCCCAGTCACGCTGCCCCTATTGATTCTACCCTGACAAAGCTGTCGCTGAGCGAACAATAATAAACAACATCATTCTGTGCAGTGAACTTTAGCTTTCGTACAGAATGTTCAAGGACTCTGATAATGTGTCTCAAGAAGATGTTTTAAATGTAAGCAAATTATTTCATGGAACATTATCTGTACAAGCACAATAGCAAAAAGTGTGTCATGTGTCAACGTTCAAGAAGAGATGTCAAGTTTAAAGGTGAGCATCTAAAATAGTGGTGTTCCTGCCCGGGCCTAAATGTGACCACATTACAACGACTGTTAGTAAGTTTCTCACCTTGAGGAGAGGAGCCAACAGGAAAAACGAGTCATGAGAAGAACAGTCTGGACCACAGAATGCGAACAATGTAATTTTTCAAGCTCTAAAGTCTAAAGACTATTGTACAAATGTGAAAAGATAGGGAGTTTGCCTATTCTCAGGAGTTTACTGAAACCCTATTGGAGGACGCAGAGATGAAAGAAAATAATGTTGCAACATAGAATATTGTGTGTTTATATTAGTGCATGTTTTTAGAGTAGCAGCCAGATTCCTTACCCGACTCTCTGACAGAAGATTCATCTTTGAGTTTCAAAAACATCTCTAAATGAGAGGTTGCCCAGACTATCTTTTGCTGGATATCTGTTGATTTATAGACGAGAATACTTTCCTGCTTATTTTGGTAAAGGCTTTATACTTCTGTATCGATTCTCTCATCAGAACTCTTTACTGAGTATATGAACTGATACCTTACTCCATATTTTTAGTTTCAAGTTATTTAGATCAGGGAACATGCTTGCTGTATTTTTACAATTTGTCCTGTTATTTTGACTAATATTTTAGTTTACCTTATAGTGGAATATCAATTATTGGATTATGTTAATTATTAATGCTGATGCATAAAAGACTCATTCTTATTAAATAAATTGATTAAATACTAAAAGATCTCAGAATAAAACTCTTTAACTCATTCAAAAATCTCTTTATTGGCTGTACTGAAAGCCATTAATGGCTCAACATACTATTAGATTGAAGTAGAGCTTTGCTCCTTTTAATTTCTCCTTGTCGACGAACAAAGGTCCATACGACCAGTTGCAAGGGTTGTTTAATGATTACACCCAAAGAATGAGGTATAGAAAACCCCACCCCTCAAATGGTAGCGAGAGGATGGTTTATATCAGATGAGAAAAGGAGCTGAATTAATATGCTCGCATTTTGAGTTGCCCATGTCCCTTATGTTAAAACTCAAACTTGAAGACCGAGAGTTTTGGAGGCAGTTGCAGTGGTAGGGTGTGAGTATCAATATGGTTATGTATCGTAATTGTCTTATTGAAAGTTTATCAATGTAGTTAAAGTTATGTGTTTTGATAAAGTCAATAGAATACATTGCATTTATGCTTAGATGTTGAGCAGCTGTGTAGGAGAGTAGGATCCTGCTTCCATGGGTGCCCCCACTTTTTGCTGATGCTTCACTGTTTTTCGACTTTAGTCTGGCTGGGGCCCTGCTAATCAGAACCCCAGCCCCTAGCTGCTTCCCTCTCTAAAATGGTTTCCATGTGCCTTAGGCACATCTCTGATTGGAATCTGGAGTGCCCTTATAAGTCCCTAGTATATGGTATACTATGTACCCAGGGCATAGGTACCTCAGAGGCCTGCCAGGGAGCTGCAGCATGTATTGTGCCACCCCTGGAAGGCCATCCAAACTGACACCACAGGTCTGCTACTGCAGCCTGGGTAAGGTGGTGCATGCACCCCTTACAGTGGTATAGGCTACCTATATCACTACAATTGCACACACATATAAACCTATAAGTCACTCCTATGGCAGGCCTTTACAATCCTGAAGGCAGAGTGCTTGGTTTTTATGTGAGAGGGTGCCCCTGCATGAGCAGGGCCCCTCTGCAGCGTTCGGAGTCAGTCCTCTGATGCTGTTTTTGGTGCAGCCTGACTATATACTCTTAAGTACATTATACCCTTGCGGTAAATGCTAACTTTAGGATGGCTGCACAGAAACATGTCGTGTTTGGTGTCAAACATCTTGGAATACTACCCCCCGCCAATTCTGGCAGCGGGGGTAGCATTCCACCTCTTCTAGAGGGAGAGACATGTACACACCGGGCTACCCGGTAACTTCTTTCCAGAGCCCTGGCATCACAAAATGGATGCCGCTGCCACAGACACGGGTCTGGCCTCCTGCTGCTGACTGAAACTCCGGCAGGGGAGGCCTGGACAACAGGTTTCCTGTCCCAAGGAGGTGTAACCACCTCCCCAGACAGGATAATGTGTATTGGGCCTGGGCGGGGAGCACCCTCTGGTGCTTTGAAGTCCTGCACTGGGGGCACATTTGGTGTCCCTGTGGCATATGCCAGTTCAAACCGGTTGCAGGGGCTGCCTGCCCCTGCTCTAGCACGAAACTGGACAAAGGGAAGGGGGTGTAACCACCCCTCTTCCCTGACCCTATCATAGGTGGGTCCATAGAGTATGTCCAACCCCCTAACTTTGTATAAGTATGGGACCCCAGTCCTTAGGACTTTAGATTACCCTGGACGAAACTCTGACACTGAATCCTGGACCTTCGACGCTCTACCTGAAGATTAGAGGACTGAAGAATCTCCTTGGGGTCAAGGAGCGACTCCCCTGCTTGGCAGGCACCTAGAAGCAATTGTCCGGTCTACATCGCTGAAGCTCCCGCCGGACACCGAAGTCTTTGCATCACCATAGGCAGATTTCCAGACTTCCCCGAGGCTGCCCTGAGTCCCCAGTAAAGCTGAGGCCCGTAGCTATCGTGGGTAACATAGAACCGTGACCCCTAGAAACCAGCACATTTGCAAGTGCATCCTCTTCCTGGTCTCCCACAAAGTTGTGCTTTGGGCTGCGAGTAGCCCCCGCCTCCAGCACCAACTGCACCGAAGATCACTGGCCTCCACTCCCCGAGTGTCCTGCAAGCCAGCTCCAAGTACGTCCACTCAAGGCTCCTTCGCGGTCGCTAGTCCATTGGCTAGTGGGCCCTCCCGAAGGCAACTCTTCTTCTGCTTGGGCTTTTCTGGTTGCTCCAGACGTGCCCTGACTTACCCTCGCTGGGTGAGTTCCTCCAGACCTTGCTGGTCTGTACCACCGTCCTTCATCTATTTCCACAAGACTTGCCATTGCCAAGGCTTGTTGGGTCCAATCCGGTTGCCGACACCCCTGCAATCGACAGACGTTATAAGACAGCTCGAATCCAGCTCTGGTCATCATCAACACCTCCTGGACCTCGTGGCTGAAGAGTCAAGACAACCATCAACCTACCTGAAGCATCCGACATCGGTGGGCATCTGCTCATCGCCTTCTGGTCACTGGCTAGTGACCCAGACTCTGTCCCCTCTGCTTTCAGGTTCTTCAGATCTTCGATCCACCTTTGGATCCACCCGAACACCTCGACTTGGTCGCCAGCAGCACTTTGCAGGAGATCGCCATTGAAAACGATGACGAAACCCGACCCCGAAAGACACCTTTGCACCAGCTTCCTGGGTGAGGTAACTTGAGTATTCCGGTGCTCCCATGGGTATAGACTCTAGAACAACCTAGTTCTAAAGGGGTTTGCTCCAAGTCCTCCTCTAAGTGTCCTTTTCTTTAAAACTCCAACGCGACATTCCCCATAGAAGTCAACAGCGGCTCGCGGCT